>JAIUZE010073779.1:0-64193 GCA_022085475.1 Heliosperma pusillum | reverse complement strand
AAGCATGGCGACTGGGGCGAAGGTTTCGTCATAGTGAAGACCATGAACTTGGGTGAAACCTTTTGCCACCAATCTAACTTTGTAAACATCATTATGTTTATCTATGCCACTTTTGATCTTATAGATCCACTTACACTGAAGAGGTCTTACCCCCTTAGGTAAATCAACCAAGTCCCATACTTGATTGTCGTACATAGAATCCATTTCGGATTGCATGGCTCCTAGCCATAGCTTTGAGTCGGGGCTACAAATGGATGCTTTGTAGGTAGTAGGTTCGTTACTTTAAAAAAGTAGCAAATTATAGTCATCACCTTCCTCTATAATACCAAGGTATCTATCAGGTTGATGACTAATTCTGCTTGACCTCTTAGGTTCCGAAGGAATAATGACCGTACCAGACAAAGAGGGAACGTTTTCCTCGCCGTCCTTTTCGGTTTGTGGCTCTTTGACTTCATCAAGTTCAAATTTTCTCCCACTCTGTCTTTTAGAAATAAAATCATTTTCTAAAAAGACTGCATCACGAGACACAAACACTTTGTCCTCGTGTTTATTGTAGAAGTAATAAGCACGTGATTCCTTTGGATATCCTACAAACAGACATTTGTCAGATTTGGGTGCGAGTTTATCGTCAGACTTATTCTTAACAAATTCCTCGCATCCCCAAATTCTCATAAACAACAAATAAGGGACTTTCCCTGTCCATATCTCATATGGAGTCTTGTTTGCCGCTTTAGTCGGGCTTCGATTAGTGAAAATATTGCAGATAAGATAGCAAAACCCCAAAAATAATCAGGAAGCTCTGTTAGACTCATCATAGATCGAACCATATCTAATAAAGTTCGATTTCTCCTTTCGGACACACCGTTTAATTGAGGTGTTCCAGGAGGAGTCCATTGTGATACTATACCACAATCTTTTAGGTGTGAATCAAATTCATTGTTCAAGTATTCACCACCACGATCAGATCGTAGGGTTTTAATCTTTTTATTCAATTTGTTTTCTACTTCATTTTGAAATTCTTTGAATTTTTCAAAAGCATCACTTTTATGCCTCATCAAGTAGACATATCCATATCTACTCAAGTCGTCGGTAAAATTAATGAAGTAGTGATAACCACCTCTAGCTTGGATAGTCATTGGACCGCATACATCCGTATGTATAAGTCCTAATACTTCACTTGCTCGTGTCCCTTTTCTCGTAAAAGGAGCAAGAGTCATCTTGCCTAGAAGACAAGATTCGCATACGCCATAAGATTCGTAATCGAATGGTTTGAGTACTTTAGATGAAACAAGTCTCTTTATGCGTCGTTCGTTTATGTGCCCTAAACGACAATGCCAAAGGTATGATTGATTAGGTTCACTTGTTTTGAGCTTCTTGTTTTCTAAATGATAGACCTCTTTTGCAATATCTAGAACATAAATACCTCCAATAGAACATGGCCTCGCAATAAACCATCATTAAAGAAAAAAGTAAACATTGTTCTTAATGCAAAATGAAAATCCTTCAATGTCTAACACGGAAATAGAGATAATGTTCTTGGTAAGAGTTGGTACATAATAGCAATTATTTAAATACAACTCTAAACCATTAGGCAAAAGAAGAACGTAGGTGCCCACGGAAACTGCGGCGACCTTAGCTCCATTTCCCATGCGCAGGTCCACGTCACCCTTGGCTAGTGCTTGCGCATCCCTCAGCCCCTGTACATGATTACAAAGGTGAGAACCACAACCAGTATCAAATACCCAAGACGATGTACTAGCAAAGTTAATATCTATTATATAGAGTGATGAAAGAATTTCACCTGACGTTGTCACACAACCGTCCTTCTTGTCTTTCAAGTACTTGGGGCAATTGCGTTTCCAATGCCCTTTGCCATTACAATAAAAGCAATCCGCCTCCGCGTGTTTGTTGACCTTGGGCTTGGCCTTATAAAAGACCTTGCCCATTCCCTTGCCGGATTTCTTGAAAAGAGTCTGATGCGTGTATTTTATATAGACCTTTTAGGCCATATTTGCACGCATTTCCATGGTCATTTAGTAGTGTTACACTACAAATATCCCCCGAATAGTCTACTTTTGTTTGTTTTGTAATATTTGCAGATGTGAACCAGAATGACGGAAAACTAGCCATTTTGTAGCTCCTCAAGCATGCATAAGTGAGTCGGAAAGGAATCTTGGTATCTCGGAATGTGTGAAGCCGTGTTAAAGGAACGGAAGAATGAAATCCATGAGCAAAACTCTCGTTCGAGTACAAAAGCCTTCGATCGACCACCTCTTTGATTAGAAGACCTCGATCGAGTAACCAATCCACTCGATCGAGCTTCTGGATTTGGGCATTTACTCGATCGAGCACTTCTGCCACTCGATCGAGTGGTTTGGACAACAATTTCTACTCGATCGAGTGGTTTTATATTGATGGGCTTCGTGAAATAGTGTGGACGCCTTGTAATTTGTTATTGTACTTAAGGGTGAAACTACGTAACAATAGAATAATCTCTCCTTACTCTAGACTTCAGACTAGACAGCAACTTTAGACCCTAGACTTTACTTTTGACTGTTAATTTTGGATCTGAATTGGAGGGCTTCCTCTGACTTTCTTCTTCTTTCCAATTCGGTATTATTGTTCTTGAATTAAATTAATTATTTCTCTATGTCTTTTTGTTCCTTATTTGTTATTGTTGTTGTCCTTCTTCCTATTATGTGTAGCTAATTCCTTTGCTAGGATTTAGGGGAACCGTGGCTTAGGTAAGATGAATTGATTAGTAGTCTTTAGATTAGGATTGGAAGCAATCTTCACGTTTAATAGCTTTTAATTGTTTGAGTCGACGCATTCAATTGATTGACTTGATACCCCCTTGACCTAGATCGAGAGATTGGAAGAGGGCAGATCAGTGATGAACTTTGGGATTATGCTAATGAGGGCGAGAGCTAAGTTAGTATATCTTAGGGCGAATAGCGGACCGAGAGGACCTTTTCACTACCCACAACCCTGTTTAGATTCTACTTTGATTTCTATCCTGACCCTAGATGCCATGGGGAACCGACGATCCTAGTTCTTCTTCTTTCTGATTTTTTGCTCTTTATTTCTCTTTCCCCTTTCTTTTGTAGTGTTAGAAAATCATTTAAACAAACCCCCAGTTGTGTTACCTTGACAGACTTAGGAAGTTATAGGATTCCTTCTCCCTGTGGATTCGATACCCGACTGCTGCATTTGTTGAGACCGTTAGGTTTTATCTTTGATAGGGTCGCGATAGCCGTATCAAATTTTGGCGCCGTTGCCGGGGAGACGGTTTAATTTTGTATCTTTCTTTAGTTTGTCTCTGGTCTCAAGGAATTCATTCCTTGAGGCTGTTCTCATATTTGAGTTAGTGTTTAGTATTTGTAGGTATAAATCCTAAAAGAGGACCATTTGAACCTGCTGCTGCTGTAATTTCTCTGCAGGATGCCTAAAATTGCTAGTCATTCTGAGCCCAGTGCTGAGACTCTACCTAAGGGAACTACCCTCCCTCTTGTTGATGAGGGTACCTTCACAATACATCCGTCCTACTACAGTTTAGTGGAGCGGAATTTATTCGGGGGTATGGTAGATGACGACCCAGCTAGGCATGTAGAGGTATTTACAGACTATTGTTCCGCCATTCCTGTAGTTGCTGGTGTTACGCAAGACAAGGTAAAGGAATTCCTTTTTCCTTTTTCCTTGACTGGCGATGCTAAGGATTGGTGGAGAGATTTAGATAGGAAGGCTGCTGGGGTTAAAGATTGGAGTTCGCTAGCTCTAGCCTTCTATAGACGGTATTTTCCTCCTCTGCGAACCAACGCGCTGCGCCGCCAGATCACGAATTTTACTCAATCTACTACTGAAGATTTGAGTATAGCATGGGCCAGGTTCAAGAAGCTAGTTCGCTCAGTTCCGCATCACGGGTTCGAGCAATGGTTTTTGTGCAGCCAATTTTACAATGGGTTGCTTTCTGAGCAAAGAATGGTTCTGGATGCTGCTGCACGAGGGAGATTCCAGGCTAATGTGGAGGATGATGAAGGGTGGCAACTTATTGAAAATATGGCCATCCATTCTGCTAGCTACGGTAATCCTAGAGCGGAGAGAAGGAGGGACACTGTTGTTGAAGAAGTTCATGTGGTAGAAACGGGGAATTTGGGTGAAATACACCAAGTTCAAGCTATTGAGATGGTTAGTGGTAGATGCGGTGATGAAGGACATGATCCTATTACTTGTTTGGCCGATTCAGTAAGGGTTCTTGCTTATAGGAAATTCAAGGAAGGGGGTTCTTTTTCCGAGTTATACGCCGAGTTAACCGCTGCAAAATCTCAACCCCCCGTGGATGAAGGCAAGGTACTCATTACCCAAGCCAAATATGAAGATCTCAAAGCCACTGTCAATGCGCAAAAGCTTGAGCAACAGTCTAGTGCGGATACCCTCCGGAAACTGCTCGACAGATGCAATTCACTACTTCCAACCAAAGACCCAGTCAATGCCATAAATCTGAGAATTGGTCGTGCTTATGACGGTCCTGTACACGTTCCTGAAAGCATGCATACCGAGGTCGATGATGTCTCGGATGAATTAACTGAAGATGTACATAGAAGTGTTCGATCGACTGAGAATACCATTCGATCGAAGGATTTTGTTAAGGATACTGCTCGATCGAGTGAAACCTGTTGTGTTTATGGATCCAATACTTAAGAGGGGGAGGGGGTGAATTAAGTACCTTTTAAAACTTTAAACAAACAACTCGGAATTTACCTGTTACGAATCAGCACTCAGGCAAATTAAACAGTTCAGCGAACTGTTTAAACAATGAAGATTGTGCAGTACTGATTCGAACAGATTCGTGAATGAACCGAAATATAAGAAAACAATATAACGATCAAACAACACTAAGAACGCAGCGATTTTTAAGTGGTTCGACCTACTCTCTAAAGGTCTACGTCCACTATCTCTCTTATTAATATCTTCTTAATAAATCAACCCGATTACAAGAAGACCCCCACGATCAACCCGATCGTGCAACTCGAGTACAAACCCGTACCCCAAAATCTCTCTCTCTCAAACTGAAAATTACAACTCTTTGTCTCCTTATAAGGTTCACAAAATAGAACAATGGAGAACAATACAAACTAAGAGATGAGTTGACTAAGAGCACCTTGATATATTAAACCAAGAAAAATTAACAAGTTTTTTCAAAGAATTTTCCAAGAAAAATAAAAGCTCAAAACTTGTTTAATCAAACGTGAGATTTCTGGCTGCTCAAAGATATGTTTACTGAAGGAGTGATTTTACTTAAATAAGAAAAATATCTTTTTAGAGTTTGACAAACCAAGGAAACTATATTTTATAAGATAGAATATCTCTACAATATCTTTCCTAAAATCAAAAAGATAACTTTTCCAAATAAACAATATTTTTCATACTTCTTTTAAACAGAAGGAATATGTCTAAATTATGTTTATACGTAAAACCATCTCAGAAAAGATCTTTTAGAAATTTATTCAAAATACTTTGAGAAACAAAGAACTCAGCGATTTTACATATCAAGAGTTAGACTTGATTTAAACAGTTTGTGCAACTGTTTAAATCAACTCTAACGACTTATGCTCAAGGTCAATCATCCTTACACCATTAGACACAAAACTGAACGTCGGCTCTCAAATCTTCAATTCTTTGACGTCATTCTT
This sequence comes from Heliosperma pusillum, assembly GCA_022085475.1. Classification (NCBI taxonomy): domain Eukaryota; kingdom Viridiplantae; phylum Streptophyta; class Magnoliopsida; order Caryophyllales; family Caryophyllaceae; genus Heliosperma; species Heliosperma pusillum. Next base: position 58,503 of record JAIUZE010073779.1, on the reverse strand, counting down.
GTATCCTGCAAACAGTCCTAAACATACACAATGCAATCACACGCGTTAATAGCTGAGGACTTGTCATCATCAATAACCATAATGCAACAAAACCATTACTCGATCGAGTAGTACAGCTGAAGAAATTCCTCGATCGAGCACTAAACATACTCGATAGAGTAGCCCGGTGTTAGAAGATCTTCGATCGAGTAACCCGTCCACTCGATCGAAGGATGATGAGGAATGAATCACCCGATCGAGTGAACAGAAGTCTCGATCGAGTGAATGTCAGACATCAGGCACGCAAATCGAGATTGTGTGCGATGAAGTACTTTCCCCTGCTGAGAAGGTACAGAGTAAAGAGAAAATTGGGGACCCATTTCCGATGGTTAGAGTCCCATACCCAGGTCGTTTGCGTGATTCAAAGACGGAGAAACAGTTCAGCAAATTTGTAGACATGGTTAAAAACATTCAGGTAACTGTGCCTTTTGCCGAGCTAATCACTCAAGTACCTCCTTACGCTAAATTTATGAAAGATATTGTTACGCGTAAGAAGGCACTTGAGAATTTCGCTACTGTCGCTTTTATGGAAGAGTCTAGTAGTTTAATTCTGAATAAGTCTCCCCCCAAATTAAAGGACCCAGGTAGTTTCTCTATTACTTGTGTTATAGGAGATGTCGTGATAGATAACGCACTATGTGATCTTGGAGCTAGTGTAAGTGTCATGCCTTATTCTATCTGTCGTAAGCTTAACATGGGTTGTCTTAAGACGACCAACATCACCCTGCAGATGGCCGATAGATCGGTTAGGAGACCCTTAGGTGTCGTAGAAGACGTGCCTGTTAAGGTGGGCAAGTTTTTTATTCCTGTCGACTTCATAGTCTTAGACATTGCTGAGGATACCCGTACCCAAATTATTTTGGGTCGGCCGTTTTTGTGTACAGCTGGGGCCATTATAGATGTTAAACACGGGCGTTTAACTGTAGCCGTAGGGGATGATACATTTTCGTTCAGTTTACCCGACACTTTATCTAGACCAATGATAGAGGATGCCTGCTTTTCTGTTGATATCATTGATGAGTTCACTTATGAGTTCTGGCTGGATTCCTTGATAAAGGATCCGTTGGAATCTTTAACATTGTTAGATGAGTGTGCAGATTATTTTGATGACAATGACGGTGTGCTAAAATTGCTTGGAGATACTGCCGATGAGGAAGAATTGACTGACGCGGAGGAAGAACAGCTGGGACACTTGGGTCACGCCTTGTGTTCTATCGAGGTAAAAGTTCCCGAGCATAAGCCTCTCCCAACTGACCTTAAATATGCTTTTCTTGATAATACTGAGCAATTTCCAGTTATTGTCAGTTCTAAACTGAATGAGGAACAGCTAACCGCTTTGTTGGCTGTACTTAAGAGGAACAGGAAAGCGATGGGTTATTCACTGGATGACATCAAGGGCATCAGTCCTGACATCTGTATGCACAGGATTGAGCTGGAAGAAGGTCACAAACCTTGCAGACAGGGTCAGCGAAAGCTGAACCCGAAGATGGAGGAGGTTGTGATGACCGAGGTGATGAAACTGCTCGATGCAGGTATTATTTATTCAGTTGGCCACTCTAAATGGGTAAGCCCAGTTCAGGTCGTACCCAAGAAAGGAGGTACTACAGTTGTTAAAAATGAAAAGAATGAATTAATACCTACTCGACTAGTAACCGGGTGGCGGATGTGTATAGACTATAGGCAGTTAAATGCCGCCACCAAGAAAGATCATTTCCCCCTTCCTTTCATTGATCAGATGATAGAGAGGTTAGCTTCTCATGAGTTTTTCTGTTATCTGGATGGGTACTCAGGGTTCTTCCAGATCCCTATTCATCCAGATGATCAGGAAAAGACTACTTTTACTTGCCCCAAGGGTGTTTTTGCTTATCGTAGAATGCCTTTTGGTTTGTGTAATGCCCCAGCTACCTTTCAGAGGTGCATGATGGGGATATTTTCTGAGTATATAGAGTCTATCATGGAAGTCTTTATGGATGACTTTAGTGTCTATGGGAATGATTTTGATAAATGTTTAGCTAACCTTGACAAAGTTTTGCAGCGTTGTATCGAGGTTAATCTGGTGCTGAACTGGGAAAAGTGTCATTTCATGGTCAATGAGGGAGTAGTCCTTGGACACTTGGTTTCGAATAGGGGTATTGAGGTAGACAGAGCAAAGGTGCAAGTGATTCAGCAATAACCCCCTCCTATTAAAGTGAAGGGGGTGAGGAGTTTCCTTGGTCACGCCGGTTTTTATCGCCGGTTCATCAAGGACTTCTCTAAAATTACTAAACCACTTACACAGTTGCTATTAAAAGATGCTCCTTTCGATTTTACTGATGATTGTCTTTCTGCTTTTAACACTTTGAAACAGGCTTTGGTCTCTGCACCCATCATTCAGCCTCCTGATTGGACGCTGTCGTTCGAGATTATGTGCGATGCAAGCGATTACGCACTAGGAGCGGTGCTCGGCCAGCGGAAAGACAAAGCTTTGAATGCTATTTACTATGCGAGCCGAACTCTGGATGAGGCTCAAGTGAAATATGCTACCACAGAGAAGGAGCTTTTAGCTGTAGTTTATGCGCTTGATAAATTTAGATCATATCTGTTGGGTTCTAAAGTTATTGTTTTTACAGATCATGTAGCGCTAAAACACCTTCTAAACAAGAAGGAAGCTAAACCCAGATTGCTGAGGTGGATACTCCTTCTCCAGGAGTTTGATCTGGAAATCAGGGATAAGAAAGGAGCTGAGAACGTTGTAGCGGATCATCTTTCGCGTCTGACGCGGCAAGAGGGGGAGGATTCTCTTCCCATTAATGATTCGTTTGCTGATGATACTTTATGCACTGTCCATTCTATAAAGTCTAACGATGGTGTTGAACCTTGGTTTGCAGATTATGCCAATCACATTGTCAGCTAGAAGCTGCCACCTGATATGTCTTATCAGCAGCGGAAGAAGTTTCTACATGATGTGCGTGATTATTTCTGGGATGATCCATACTTGTTCAAGTCATGCGCAGACGGTCTTTTCAGATGGTGTGTTCCACAGTGGGAGATCAAAGCTATCCTAGAAGGCTGCCATTCTTCCCCTTGTAGAGGTCACCACGGTCCATCGCGCACCGTAGCTAAGGTATTACAGTCTGGTTTCTATTGGCCGACTCTTTTTGCTGACACTAAAGTTTTTGTTGCTAGTTGTGATGCTTGCCAGCGGACAGGAAACATATCCAAGAGACACGAGATGCCCCAAAACGGCATTTTAGAGGTCGAGCTTTTTGATGTCTGGGGCATTGATTATCAAGGACCATTCCCGTCGAGTCTTGGTAACAGGTATATTCTGGTAGCTGTAGATTATGTGTCTAAATGGGTAGAAGCGATTGCCACTCCCAACTGTGATGCCAAGACCGTGATTAAGCTGTTTCGTAAGACCATTTTCCCTCGTTTTGGCGTCCCTAGGGTTGTCATTAGTGATAGGGGTATGCATTTTAGGGACCAGCAGCTAACGACCTTACTGTCTAAATATGGTGTCAAACATCGTAGGGGTTTGGGGTATCATCCTCAGACTAGTGGGCAGGTTGAAGTCTCTAATAGGGAACTAAAGGAGATTTTAAGTAAGGTCGTGTCTAAATCGCGGAAGGATTGGAGTGCCAAACTAGAGGACACTTTATGGGCCTACAGGACCGCATTTAAGACACCTATCGGTACCTCACCGTATCGATTGGTGTACGGGAAGTCCTGTCATTTACCTGTTGAGCTAGAACATAAAGCTTGGTGGGCAGTCCGCCAACTTAATTATGATGCTAACTTGTGTGGTGAGAAACGGTTGTTGCAGCTAGATGCGCTAGAGGAATTCCGTCTGAATGCCTATGATAGCTCGCGTATTTACAAAGAAAAGACCAAACGTTGGCACGATAAGAGAATCATACCTCGCGAGTTCCAAGTCGGGCAGAAGGTGTTACTATTCAATGCCCGACTGCGTCTATTTCCTGGTAAGCTGAAATCCAGGTGGAGTGGTCTGTACACAGTAACTGCTGTTACTCAGTTTGGATCCATTGAGATAGAAGACTCCGAGGGTCAACGGTTCAAGGTTAATGAACATCATGTGAAACATTACTATGGAGCTGACAGTGTTGTGGGTCGCGTCGAAGTGCTATTCTTCGACGGAAATGAGGAACTTGATGATTGAAGCTTGAGGGTCGTGCGGGACCTTATAAACCTGCGCTTATCGGGAGGCAACCCGATCTATCATTGTTTTGTTGTACCGTTTTCCTAATTTTTTAGTAGTTTATTTCTGTTTTATTGTTCAAACAATACAATTGCGTCCTTTCTTGCTTCTCGCTGCTTTGGTCTTAATTGCTCTGACACATTCGGTCGATCGAGCAGGATTTCAGTCGATCGAGCACTATACCCCTCGATCGAGTACTCCTGCGAAGGAACCCTCTCGGACGAGTTGTTTTTCCACTCGATCGAGCAAGCTCCATCTCGCTTTCACTAGATCGAGTAGTTTTCTACTCGATCGACTCCCTAGAGCACATCATTCCGGTCTGGTTCGGGGAAGTCGGTTATACACGCATTCCTGTAAGTTTCCGACTCTCTCTAGGTTGCAATTCTTTTTCCTTTACTTTGTACAATGGGGACATTGTGCGGTTTGGTTTGGGGAAGTTAGGTTTTGCATCCATATCGTGTCTGCATTTCGTTTTTACTACATTTTCGTATGCATTGTTAATCACTCAAAAATTCCAAAAACTTCAACAATTTTCATGTTTATTTTTGCATTTTAGTCGAGTCGGAACGATTTTCTTCTACTCTTCATCTAGTCTCGACTTAAGCCTTGAACAGTTAATATCTCTTGCATGATCATTTGCTGTTAATCGATGCTGAACGAATAGACTTGACTTGACATGTTGGCGACCTACTTACATATTCTGAGGATTAGAGCTTTTAAACTGGTGACATCTATGACCAGTTCATATAGGATTTTGAGTAGTTACTCCCTCGTGTCATCGCATTGCATGTATATGAAATATGATTCTTATTGCCTGCACGTACGGGTTCGCGGTCGGTATCACATGTTTGGAGAATGCTTGCAATTTCCCTTTTTCTCATTACCCAATTAACTCCACATTCAGCCAAAACTGCCAGTTGACCCACAATCTACATCCTAAATTTAGCCTACCTTGCGTCGAGCTAGTCTAGTAATGGTTGTTGAGGTATTTACTTCATTTTATCAGTTTGGTTTGCATCCTTGCTACGGAGTTGGTATCTGAAGAAATTGGGAATTGAAGTTGAAATTGTTTCCGTGGAAATGTTAGCTGAAAATTTTGAAAAAAAAAATAAACAAAGAAAAAAATATATAAAAGAAAAAGAAAAAAAAAAAGAAATTGATCTCTGTTCCCGTGCTTTATTCATACCATTTGGGGATTCAGATAGAGCTGAATAAGCTAACCAGTTCGTTTTCACTCCATCCTGTTGGTTTTAGTGAGTTGTTGGCCGAATCGTGGCTGTGTGCTTCATTATGAGATAAGAAGACGGATTTTGTTATTTGATTAAGATCAGGTAGCTAGCTTGACGCTTTACCTCCTCTATTCCATTATCGCTTTGCCCCTTCTTACCCATAACCTCACTTATCCAAATGTTGCGAGTATTCGGCGTGTGATAGTCCTTTAATGGTGGTTGTGTGTGTGTACGGTAACTGAATCATTTATCATGTTAGTTAGCATTGCATGAACGCGACGGTCGTAGTTAGGTGAGCGAGTATTTTCTCGTTCTCTCTCTTACACATAACTTGCTTACCCTTTGCCTTGCTAAGAGAAGAGTGACTCGCGAGAGTCCGACATTGATGGTCTGGCAAGGTCGACGGTTCAGTTCGTTTGTAGTTGATATCATTGCTGAGTTTGATTGTTGCATTAAATTGGTTCAAGCAGGCGATTTGCGGTAGTCCGGAGTTTATTTGTTTCATTTGTTTGCTGCATCCTTTCTTGCTTGAGGACAAGCAAAGGTTTGGTTTGGGGAATTTGATGCGTGTATTTTATATAGACCTTTTAGGCCATATTTGCACGCATTTCCATGGTCATTTAGTAGTGTTACACTACAAATATCCCCCGAATAGTCTACTTTGGTTTGTTTTGTAATATTTGCAGATGTGAACCAGAATGACGGAAAACTAGCCATTTTGTAGCTCCTCAAGCATGCATAAGTGAGTCGGAAAGGAATCTTGGTATCTCGGAATGCGTGAAGCCGTGTTAAAGGAACGGAAGAATGAAATCCATGAGCAAAACTCTCATTCGAGTATAAAAGCCTTCGATCGACCACCTCTTTGATTAGAAGACCTCGATCGAGTAACCAATCCACTCGATCGAGCTTCTGGATTTGGGCATTTACTCGATCGAGCACTTCTGCCACTCGATCGAGTGGTTTGGACAACAATTTCTACTCGATCGAGTGGTTTTATATTGATGGGTGAAATAGTGTGGACGCCTTGTAATTTGTTATTGTACTTAAGGGTGAAACTACGTAACAATAGAATAATCTCTCCTTACTCTAGACTTTAGACTAGACAGCAACTTTAGACCCTAGACTTTACTTTTGACTGTTAATTTTGGATCTGAATTGGAGGGCTTTCTCTGACTTTCTTCTTCTTTCCAATTCGGTATTATTGTTCTTGAATTAAATTAATTATTTCTCTATGTCTTTTTGTTCCTTAGTTGTTATTGTTGTTGTCCTTCTTTCTATTATGTGTAGCTAATTCCTTTGCTAGGATTTAGGGGAACCGTGGCTTAGGTAAGATGAATTGATTAGTAGTCTTTAGATTAGGATTGGAAGCAATCTTCACGTTTAATAGCTTTTAATTGTTTGAGTCGACGCATTCAATTGATTGACTTGATACCCCCTTGACCTAGATCGAGAGATTGGAAGAGGGCAGATCAGTGATGAATTTTGGGATTATGCTAATGAGGGCGAGAGCTAAGTTAGTATATCTTAGGGCGAATAGCGGACCGAGAGGACCTTTTCACTACCCACAACCCTGTTTAGATTCTACTTTGATTTCTATCCTGACCCTAGATGCCAAGGGGAACCGACGATCCTAGTTCTTCTTCTTTCTGATTTTTCGCTCTCTATTTCTCTTTCCCCTTTCTTTTGTAGTGTTAGAAAATCATTTAAACAAACCCCCAGTTGTGTTACCTTGACAGACTTAGGAAGTTATAGGATTCCTTCTCCATGTGGATTCGATACCCGACTGCCTCTACTGCATTTGTTGTGACCGTTAGGTTTTATCTTTGATAGGGTCGCGATAGCCGTATCAGAGTCTTACCCTTTCCCTTGTCCTTCCTCACCCCAAGGTTCATGTTCTTCATTTTCATGGAAAGAACATCCTTGGGTTTACTCCCACTAGCCTCCATGTCCCTCTCCGCTTGGGTGAGGAGTGCATGGAGTTCATGGAAACTCTTGTCCATGCCATTCATGTTATAGTTCACCCTAAATTGGGTGAACTTAGGTGTGAGTGAATGAAGGATCTTACCCACCACCAATTTCTTCGGAATTTTGCACCCTAGACGCTCTAAGGTGTCCGCGTGCTCAACCATTTTGAGCACGTGTGGGCCAACCTTTTGGCCCCTTTGAAGCTTGGTGTCAAAGAATTTCGTAGCCGCCTCATATTGGAGAATTTGAGGGGCTTGCGAAAACATCGAAGTGATCCTCGTGAATATCGCATATGCATTGAGAGATATCAATTGGAGTTTGAGTTTGGGTGAGATTGACCAAATCAAGACATTCTTGACGTCATTAGCAACCTTCAAATAAAGGTCATATTCGGCCCGAACCACCGCGGACGATCTTGGCGCGGGTTCGGTGGGGGGCTCTTCGACCAAGTAGCGAAGCACGTTATCGGATAACGCGGCGCTCTTGATCGTTGACTCCCATTCAACGAAGTTACTTCCGTCATCCTTTAGGACACACTTGTCCATGACGGATCTCAACCATGAGTCCTTACCCAAGGTTGCAGCGTTTGATGATGTTGACATTATGCGAATATGGTAACTACAACAAAAAGAAATATATAAACATTCATTGTTAATTTACTTGAAAAACATTTTAACAAGTTTAGCATTCATATAATGACCTCTCACTAAATTATATAAATGATTCCAAGACCCATCTTTAAATAAAAATAGTCATCGCATGCTACTTTTATCTAGAAATGGTAAGTCATTACTTGACTAATTCTACCCTTAGAACTCTTGGTTGACGGATTTCAACTAAATCCATCTCCTAGTCCCAAGATAACGCTTATCTCGTTGAGTCCAATCCAATTTTAGCTTGTGATCGTATCACCCTACTTACCCGAGGTAAAAAGGGACCCACGAGCGTGGTAGCCCTAATGAACACGGGATTCATAGGTGTTATTAATTGGTAAGGCTAATCTCAATTTTTAAATATGTGAGAGATCTTGTCAATTTAGTTATTAATTCCCTATAAGTGAACTAAGTCGGTGAATTGTGAATAACGTTGAATTGACAATAACGGTAAATAAAATGCATGTGTGACGATTTTGGCATGAGCGGAAATAAAGCAAGCAACCAAGCAACAATAAAATCCTAGTATGGCCACCTAGCTAATCAAAATTAACTAGATAATTACAAATTCGGAAACCAACTCCTTGGTCCCTTGCCTCTTCACTTGGAACACCTTCCAAAATGGCACCGTCTTGAGGGAGTCACCGGTCTTCATAAAAATAATTACAAATATACAAATATACAAATTCCTATTATACATTTATTCTATGAAATAAAATTATTAAAATTATACAAACCGGCGATACGAGATCGCAATAAAATTACAACCAAACCGTTATTCCCTTACATTACGGGTAATAACGATTAAAAATAACTAGGCCATACTAGGTACAAAATTTGCATAAATTATTAAATAAATGACATTCATTCATTCAACCATAAATAAAATAAATTGCTGCAAAATTCATGCCAAAATCGCCCTAAACACATTCATGCTCATTGTAGCTCGATTTTACGGGATTTATTGATTTTTAACCATTAAAAATCAATATCAACATTTAAATCTTATTTAAATTCAAACTAATTAACTAAACTGATTTAGAACTCAAAATTAGTCACTACTAATTTTGTTGGTCATTAATTAGATCGATTTGATTTCATTTGCTAAATATTACGGTTTAATCATACTAATTATGAAATAAAACCAAAAAAAAATATAAACATCATAAAATTTGAAACCAAAATTTTTTTACATTCTGGAACATGTCCAGGAACTCTAAAAATAAAAACATTTGCTCAAAAATTTAAATTAATTTTATGAACAAATAACTTAATATTTAATGGTTTTATCAAATAAAAAACATTAAATATAGTAAAATAGTGAAACAAATTATGAAATTTCACCAAGAGTATCAAAATCAGAATGCAAAATGTACCAAAAATTTTCAAGACTATAAATGGACGTTTCAGTTTTATGAACATTATAATCTCGTATTATCGACTTTTATCGTATAAACATTAATGAACATGCAATACATAAGTAAAAGTCACGAAATTTTACATACAATATTTAAGGCATTCATGTGAGATCAAATTAAAATTTCATGGCTAGAATCAACATGCAACTATTTTTAGTTAACTTTTAACTCATAAAATGCATGTTAACTCGGTTTAAAAGCCAAAAATTAAAATAAATAGCAAATCAATCCCTAAAATCACGAAATTTGACCACAAACATTTTGAGGTCAGTAGGTATACATGAACCAAAAGTTTTTGTCAGAATCGTATTTAACTTAAATTTTTGATTTATTAGTTATCTTATAACTTTAATAAAAAAATGTCCAAAATGAACATGCATGCTACAAGCTAGCTCTGATACCACATGAAAGTCCATAGACCTTAATTAGACTCCTCTAATTAGTTACTAAATTACTTGTTAATTTAGTATTTAATGATCTATGTAACATGCATGCAAATATAAAGACATTTATATAAGAGAAGAAATTTCCTCACATTGATATGGAAAATTTATGGGCACAACAAGAACTCCTTCTTGTTGTTCTTGAGCTATAATTATGGATGAACACAAGTAATCTCCGAACTAGAAGATCTCCTCTAAGTTGCACCAAGATGAACCCAAATAATCTACTCTTATTATTAACTAGATTATAAGATAGATATTATACTACTAATACTAGACTATATTACTACACTAGTAATACTTAGTAAATATTAGTATTTGAGAGTTTTTAGATAGAAGAAGAGTTTTTGAGAGAAGTAAGAAAATAAGCATGAATTGAATGAATAAAATGATCAACCATATTGCCCTTTTATAGGCAATATGGCCGGTCATGGTGAGCCAAAATTGGCTCTTATTTTGCTTATTTTAATCACATGCAAAGTGGTAGAGTGTAGTGTTGAATGAAATGATTTTAGGTTACTATTCATGTCATAATCATAAGTGACTTGTGAGCATGAACGAAAGCAACCATCATCACCTTACCAACTCTATACCAACCGGCCATGTGAGGCCTAATTTGATCCATTTTGATTTTTGATATTTGTCCCACAAATACTTATTAATCATATGCTTAATTATCTTGTATAATTAAGTGTTAATTTGATCATATAACAATTATATGACTCAATTAAATAAATAATATGTACTTAACATTTTAAGTAATATTTTACCATTATATCAATATATAATGGTTCCCACAATGCTTAGTTAATTTATTTTACAACTCCTTGTAAATATAATTAACTAATTACCTCTATCTCAAAACTCAACTAATTTAGTAATTTAACGATTAATTACTAAGTTAAATCTTATTTAATCGTATTAAAATAAGATATAAATTTATTAGTCAATTATCGCATAATTGAAAAATAAACTTAATCGAATTTGAGTTCTTAACTCAATTTCTAACAATTAACTCTCGTACATATCGAATATATGTAATGTACTAATTAACTGTATCGTATACAAATAATTAGTTACTATTTGGGTTTCATCCTTTAGGTGTGACCGAAAGGGATCAGTTGATCACCGCCGTCAAACGACAATAACGTCAAACTCTAGTTAGCCAACCGTTATTGATTTACGTTAATCAACTGACTAATCATATATATAGTCAATAAATATCCCATTTATATTCCTTAATAAGATTTATTATGTGGCGCACTATTTGTGGAGGACACCTACTCCAACAGTTAAGGAACCGATATGCATTTGCGCGTGAAGTTTAATGGACTAGAAAATGGGGATATTTTATGCAAGTCCAATTTTGATTGTTGACATATTATCTTTGATTATAAATGAGCTCATGGACCTGAAGTCCATCTATTGACCTAAAGTCAATTGAAATTATCAATATTAGAAATAAAACTGTACATTTTGCATTATCGAGTAATCATCACGTGCATATAGACATAAGTTCACCATTGCATCTTAGTTTTAATATATACATTATTATCATTGCATTATTGTTAGACTATGTTGTTTAGAGTTAGTTACATATCATTTGCATGTACATGATTAATTATATTGTTCTAGGTTGATAAATGTTTAAAAAGAGAAGTATATTTTACTCCTACGAGGATATCTCCCTGAAGGAGCCTCTTATGAAAGATCATCATTTGTTAAATGATTGATCAATTGAGTTTTGAGAGCTTGTGACGAAATATATAAACCTCTAAAATACGATTGAAAGATATCGTAATTAGTTCCAATATGGAACATCAAAACTCCTTTAAAGTTTATTTGATGTCTGAACCTGAAGTTTGAGCATATGAAAATTGAGATCTGAATGAATTTACGGTTAAACACTTGAATAAATTTATGGTCCATAAGTACCATAACGATTGACAATAATGTAGTCAAAGTCTACAATGAGGATGTCAATCCAACGGTTTAACAAAGAAAATTACTGAATGTATTTAGTGGATTATTATTATCCAACAATTTGGTTGCTTTTCCAGTAGGGATCCAATATATGGATGATTGATTCACTCTTTTTCCCTTCGACTGGGTTTTTGTCCCAATGGGTTTTTCCTATCAAGGTTTTTAACGAGGTAGCACTACAAGCGCATTATTGATACGCTATAGTAATGCTTGTTGAGATGACAATTGTTTTAGACATAATATTATGTCATATTATGAGAAGAATTGAAATTATTTTCTCTCACTATTTGGTGTATTACCTGAAATGAAGATCAAGAGTCATCATAAATGACTACATCTGGATTGTGAGTTTTAAAGACATATGAAGATTTTTATTGATCGTAGACATCAAGTTTATCAACTACGATGAAGTTTTATTTCAATGATTGAGAAGTTATGCCAAAGCATGAATCATTTCAAAATATATCAAGTTATGTTATCAGCAGGGGGAGTAGCACGCGCTATACTCTTTTTCCTTATCTATGGTTTTGTCCCACTGGGTTTTCCATGAAAAGGTTTTAACGAGGTAGCTTATTATGCGTGTTTGAAGACTAATGTACTCTTTTCCTTTTTAGTGTTTTTCCCGTAGGGTTTTTCTAGTGGTTTTAACGAGGCATGTTGTTCAGTAATGGACATCCAAGGGGGAGTGTTATGAAACTATATGGATGTCCATATCTTATAAGATATTAGAATATATTATCTTATGGAAACTCTACCCCTATTTTATGTGTATATATACCCCTTATAATGGAATAATAACACATATCTGTCTCTCTTACCTTCTCTCTACAATCTCTCATTCTTTATTTCACAACATTTTTCTGTTTTTGGAAAGTATATTTTAAGATCTTCCAAGATTACGAAAAAATATCATCACAACTATTATTTACGTAAGAAAAATTTTTGATCATCAATATAAAAAAAAATATAATGCAAAGCATTTCGTAACTAAGATATTTGGCCGGATTCGTAGCGAGAAATCCTTTTATTAGAGTATAAATTTTATATTTTTTTACTACTATATTATTGATAATATGGTATGACTAAAGTATAAGTATGTGAAAATAAAAAAAAATATTTTTTATTATTCTATTACTCCCTCCACATATATTTTCACCCTATTTGCTTTTGGGAGGTCAAAGTTTCCGAACTTTGACTGTAAATAAGTTGGAGAATAAAAAAATATTAGATTATAAAACAAAAATATTTACACTTATTTTCATGAAAAAAATTCAAGGATAAAAAAAGTAACATATAGACGTCGACAAATACGAACAAAGTGTCGTCTAGGAGGCCGCAATAAAGCAAATGGCGTGAAAATAGGTGTGTGGAGGAAGTACTATTATAATAATTTAGTAATAGTCAAGAAATAGTTATTTTACAAAAAAAAAAAGTATACTACTTAGTATATTATTTATTCCACATTGACAAAAATTATGTAACTGTGATGAATATACTATGTATAAACAGTATAATTGTCCCATATCGAAAGAATATCATGAGGTGGATGATCCTATCATTATAAATATGAGTCATCCTTGGAACTTATATATCCACCCAAAATATTTTGAGTCTCTTAAGAATCGTCTTATAAAGCATTATCATAGAAAAATTATCATAATTCATAAATAACAATGGTCCCACATTGAAAAATAATGTAGGCGTGTTGAACATACTATGTATAAAAAGAAGAAATGTTCACATTAAAAATTAGCATAAGTTAGGGTGATCGTATGATTATAAATAGGAGTCATTATTGGAACTTATGTATCCACCCAAAATCTTTTAAGTCTCTTAAATATTGTCTTAGAGACCTCTTAAAAGTTTGTATTAGTATCTCTCCAATATTGACGTTTTCATCATCAAAAATTAATTAAGAAAAGTATGATAAAAAAATATTGCAAAAATATCTTTTAATTATTTTAATATATATATTTCATATATTACATTAGAGGGACGTTTGTAATTTTTATATAAAATGTTTTACTTTTCATTAGACAAAAAGGTATTCTAAAAAATGAACATAATATAATTAGATTTATGGAAAAAATTCTATCATTAGAGTATAGATTTTAATATAATTTATACATACTTGGTGTAATTTTTAGTATGTTATTTGTTCCACACCGAAAAGTAATATAGGAATCGTGAATATAATAGCTATAAATAGTAGAATGGTCTCATATCAAAAAATTGTCATAAGGTGGGGTGATCTTATGATTATAAATAAAAGATATCCTTGAAACTTAGGTATCAACCCAAAATTTCTTTTGAGCCTCTTAAGTATTGTCTTAGAGAGTTCTTAAGAGTATATTATCACATCGATCAAAAATTAAATTAAGAAAATATCATATATAATAATCTAGATATAAAAAAGAAAGTGGAGAATTTTTTAGTTATTATTATATATATTTCCTATATTATTATAATCAAGTGATATTTATAATTATTATATTAAAACAATTACATTTTATTTAACAAAAAAATAATATAAAATAAATAACGAAACATAATGTATTAAAGACTGTAAGTGTGGTAAATATATAACATATAAATAATATAATTGTCCCACATTAGAAAATTATCATAAGGTGGGGTGATCATGTAATTATAAATATGAGTCATCTTTGGAAGTTAGATATCAACCCAATGAGTCTCTTAAATATTGTGTTAGAGAGCTCTTACAAGTTTGTATTACCATATCCACATTAGTAAAACTTACATCACCAAAAATTAATTTAGGAAAGTATCATAAAAAAGTGAAATTTTTTTTAATTATTTCAATATACATTTCCTATATTATATTCAAGTGGTGTTTATAATTTTTATATAAAAACTTTAACATTTCATTTCACAAAAAAAAATTTATTGTAAAAATGAGTCATTCTTCGAACTTAGATATCAACTAAAATATTTTGAATCTCTTAAGTATTGTCTTATAGAGTTTTTAAAAGTTTGTATTATTATCTCCACCTTAATGAAATTTACATCATCCAAATTAATTTAGAAAAGGATCATAAATAATAATTAAAAAAAGTATCATAAATAATAATTTTAATGGTGTACTACTTAATATGTTAGTTGTCCCACATTGAAAAATAATGTAGGTGTGTTGAATATACTATGAATAAATAGAAGAATTGCCCCACATCGGAAAAATATCATAAGTTGGGTGATCATGTGATTATAAATAGGAGTCGTCCTTGAAACTTAGATATTAACCAAAATCGTTTAAGTTTCTCAAATATTGTTTAAAGAGCTCTTAAAAGTTTGTAGTAATTATGAAAATAATATCGTGGTAAAAACAATGGTATCATTACAGTATAGAATCTCATATTACTTGCACATATTTGGTATGTTATTTATCCCGCATTGAAGAAAAATGTAGGTTTGGTGAATATACCACCTGCAAATATTAAAATTGTTCAATATTAGACAATTAGCATAAGGTGAGATGATCCTATGACAAGTAGGAGTCATATTTGGAACTTATGTATCAACCAAAATCTTTAGAGACTCTTAAACAGTGTCTTATAGAGCTTAATTCTTATGTACCTTGGATCATTTTTTTTTCTTTTTGTGAATGTATCAATCAAAACATATGTAAACCCTAATAAATGATTTGAACGGGAGAGTCATGCTAATATTTTCCGGATCATAATATAGATCAAATATAACTTGAGTCCTGACAAGGTTGTTAAATATGATAAAAATAGAAGTTGACTCGATATATCAATATTATTTTCTTAGAATTTATATTTTATTATAGTGAAGTTAATTGTTATAGAAAATTTATGAAAATGACATTAATGTAAACTCGTGCATCATCTGTTTTTAGTTTTTTATGAAGAGTTGCAACATAAAAAATTCATTCATTTTTATATTTTTATGAAGAGTTGCAACAGAAAAATACAACTAATTATTAGTAAAAAAAAATTATACACTAATATCATCTGTTTCGTGGGAAAAAACAGACTTTAAATAAAAAATTACTCATTTTTCATGACTTTTTACGGCTTTAATTTAGTTTCTCAAATCAAAAGACACCGAAGAGAAACGTGAAAAATAAATGAGTTATCAATTTAAAATGTGTTTTTCTATAAATAATAATGTACTAAAATTAAAAACCTATATATACCGTGCACATTGCACGGGGTTTAAACTAGTTATATATAATTGGGTAACTTTTACTAAAAAAATGTAGTTGGGTTATAAATGGAGACATAGAATTATCCCTTGTCATGCGGTGACACTAGTATTTGTGTAATGTTAATCACATTTTGTTTACAAGTTTTCTCAATATAAAGTTTTTTTCTTTTATTCTTTATCTTTATTTGTTATTTGTCGACAATATATTTATCGCCTTACATACTTGCTAGTTTGCATTTTCTCTTACATATGGTAAGAAAACAATAATACCCCTTAAACTAAAGAGGATGAGGATAATGTCATTTTGAGGGAATGATAGCTAATAAATTAGGGACGATATGGATAGTTCACTTATACTCCGTATAACGTATCTATTATCTATATACTCCCTCCTATTCCATCTATTCTTCCTTATTTCATATTTGGTATATTCATGTTTTCTTCCTTATTTCCATTTTTGGAGGTAGGGTTGCGTGTTTTGTGTGTTCCATATTTAATTACATGTGGGGTATAGTGTTTTGTGTGGTCCTTAGTTCTAAAGCTTAATTGAAAATGAAGAATTCATAGAATAGGAGGGAGTATATATTAATACGGAGTATCCTACTATATTTAAAACCCAAACATTTAAAGGCTTGAGAGAGACCCACGTCAGCAATACAGTTTTCCAATAAATTCACCCCTTTTCAATAAATACAACACTTTCCCTTTAAAAGCAACCGTCATTTCTATTTCCTGCTGCATCTCATTTCTATTTCCTGCTGCATCTCAGGTCAGAAATTGTAATTACTCCATAAATTGTTTATCAATAGTTTTAAAAAATTAAAAAATCAAAATTAATTATAAGTTCAATTTTTTTGTAAAGTATTAAAAAAAAAAATATTGTTAATCATCAGTCATATGCCCATTAAATGAAGTTAACATCAACAAAATTAAAAATAAAGACAATAATCCAAGATAACTATTAAGTGAAATAATTTTTACGGTATTATGGAGTACTATATTTTACGAAGTATATTTTATTGTTCATTTTATGACTATTAAAACTTTTAAAACCTTCACCCTATATAATTAGGGTTTCAAAATACCAAATTAATATATTACTCGAAGAACCACATTTCTTTTTTCAAGGAGCTTGATTTATCAAAGATAAATTAGGTAGAAAAGCAGTACAATATATAATTAATGTTTTGATATAGAACCTATACTACAAAAATTAATTGTAAAACTAAATTGAAAATAATTATTACTAACCAAAAATTAATCCTTTGATACCTGCAAACACAAACCCTTATTATTTTATTTTCAGATTATTCTGTTTGGTTTCAATAATGGATTTGATAATATAATGAATGGGTAGATATGAGAGAAGAGGGTGGGTATACAAACATAGATGGCCAGAGTCGGTAAGTGCATTTGAGAACTATAAAGGATGATTTATGTGATGATTAGAGTAGCAAACTAGCAATAGCACTATGTTGAGGGGGAGAGAGAGGTGAGAGCAAAGAGCGTGAGACGGTAGGTTTGTTGAGGGAGTTCAAGGATTTTATTTTTATGAGTTTGTGTCATTTGGGTACTTGCAAGGGAAAGGTAAATGGCATGTTAGGCCCATTTGTGTAAATGTATAAGTAGTTATATTGAAGACGGATATAAAAACGGGCTGAGTTGTCTCGCTCTCACAAAGAAACAAGTGGGAAGATAAGTGAGAACCCACTTGATTTTCCATTTGCCCACTCCACTTACTTGCCTTTCTGTGAAAGACAACTCGACCCGTCTTCTTTTAGAATTTGTGATGTATAATAGTCAAAACAAAAATTAATACAGTATAATGACATTATGTTATCGATGGTTTAGTAAGGAGTAATTAATAGTAAAGACGAGGCACATATAATGGGTACAAAGTTAATATAATGTGCACATATTAAGTAATGAACAGATTGGTTAAAGTGCGCGAGTGGACATACTTACTTTTATATATTGATTAATTTCACATATTATATTTTCTCCTTAATTTTGCATAAAATGGAATATATAACAACTTATCTCGATAGAGGGTGTAATAACAAATATATTTGACAAATCAGTGTATTAAATTTTTTAGTGAAATGTTGCAATTCGGAAAATGGAGTACGGCCCTGTTTGGTAGACAATATATTGAACAAGATTAATAAATTTCTTAGCCAATAGAAGTACAAGTTTTACCATATAGCTGTTTTATTAATACATTACGTTCATTGAGTATTATCTTATCCCTTTGTTTAAATCTAACATTATAAAAGGTGGATAAAGTATGACTACATTGTTAGGGGCTATTATAGTTTTGTACTTTCATATTACACATTATTTGATGAATGTACTTCTTTCTATTAATTGAAAAGTACGACTTTCTAAAAAAAATCTTCACAAAATTTGATATGACGCAATTTCATTTAATTTCAGGGAACGTAAGTTATACATCATCACTTGCTTCATGTAGGAATTGAATTTTTGTTAATTTATAACTCGCACGATTTCAATTCGATTTCGAAACTTATATCTATTTCACAAGAATTTTTTTTAAGTAAACAATAATTACCTACTTCACAATGATCTTCAAAATTTACACTACTACTACTACAAATACTACTACTAATAATAATAATAACAAAAAAATAAAATAATAATAATAATAATGATAATAATATATTAATATATTAATAATATTAACGGTAGAGTATTAATATATTATTATTCATATTATTATAATGATAATAATATTTATAAGTTACTAATAATAATGTCATACCATAAAAAACAACAATAAGTCTTCCTTGTGACCGACCGACCGACAGACCCGTCGCAAGCGACGGGTCAAATCCCCCTCACAAAGAGCAAGTGGCAAGGCAAGTGGGGGGTTCCATTTGCACCCCACTTGCTCTTTGTGAGGGGGATTTAACCCGTCGCAAGCTTGCGACGGGTCGGTTCGTCACAAATGAGAATTTGTGAAAAAACAAAGCTTAAAAGTTATAAGCTTTGATCATAAATATAAAACAAAAATTATGAGTTGTTGTGAAATGATAGTAAAATATCTATATTTATTATATAACAACAAAAAGTTTATAAAACAAAATGTTTAAATATAAAAATAGTTGATATAAATACAAAATTCCTCGGACGAAATAGTGCATCGAAGATCATGTAAAAATAAAGGATGGATTATCATTATAAAAGAAATGAAGTATAAAAATAATGTGTATTGCTTATTAATTCTTCGTATTATCTTATACTAATAATAATGTTCTAAAAACATACCCGTGCAATTTTGTACGGGTTTAAAACTAGTAAAAGGGGTAAATTGAGTGTTTCTTGATAGATAGAAATCTAGAATTGTGGTAGAAATTCCCTCTAAAACGATGCCACGTGCAAACATATCGTATACTCGCTATTCCATAACTGCAAGTCTGCAACAGAGTAAACAAGAAAACTCTAAATTTTAATAATCCTTACAATTTGGTTTCCAGTTAATCAATACTTCAACTTCAACCTCAACTTCAACTTGTACTTGAATTGTTGGTTTCGGCCTACGCTTAATCCAAATTCTTTTGCTAATTATGATAAATAATGTTTGTAAGATTCTGGCTTTTGGCAAAAACATAAATGCTTACACTAATGGAGTGATTTTAGTGCGTTTGTGTTTTTTCTGAAGAAAGTGTATAAGTTTACTTATCGGTTTATTTATTTTGTTTAGATTTTTTTATTTCTCATTAATTATGAAGGTGGTTTAGTTATTTTGGTAAATAGTTTGTAGAAAATGGTTATCTTGGAAATAAAAAGCCTATATACAGTATGCAAATTGGAGAACTTGTGATTATAAAACTACTAGTAACTAAGTCGGGGATATTAGTGGTTGTATTATTGAGCACAGAAGACAAGTTGCCTTCAAGTACCTGTCTGTCGGTGTCTAATTTTAAAACAAGTAGTGCTTCAGGCGTGGAAGAGCGGCAACAGAGAATCATACAAGAGATCATGAAAACTAAAAAGAAATTGACATTCCAGAGACTAAAAAAAGACTGTTACCAAGATTTATGTCCCAGCCAAATCGTGCCGAGTTAGTAATCTCATAAGAGTACATCGCTTAAACGACGACACAAAAGGCCAAGTTATTCCTTGACTCGCTGCTTTGAAGCATCGTTGACAATGTCTGTGATACCAGACATGTTGGTAGTGGATTCGACAGCGTTGCCGATGTGGCTATTACTGTTGTGGGTCCTACTAAGATTACGAGGTTGACAAGTGGCAGTTGAGATAGCTGTGGCAAGAGAGATAGGCATAAGACAAAGGCCCTTTCTTTGCAAGTACTGCATTGCTGAACCCAGATCTTCCTCCATCAGCTTGGCTACTTGGTGTTCAGTTATCGTCATGTTGTCGTTTGATTGATTCCCATTGCTCATGCCGCCTCCGCCATCCTCCTGTTAAATAAAATAACAAATTCATTTATTTATAAGATAATAATACATATGATGGCATGGGCAGCCATGTTACTTTTTCCTTTATTGTTTATTCATTGTTATTAGCTGACAAATTACTAATATCAAAATCAATCCACGCAGTTTTAACAGTAAATCACTTCTAAGATCTTAAATTGATTAGGGAGTTGCCAGCTTAGGGGGCTGTTGATTAGGCTCCACCCCATTGGGTGTAGTGGAAAGGGTAAGTAATTGTAAAGGATACATTGCATAAACATCTGTTACGAAACCAAATGTAAAGAATCTGGCAAACGGGAGGGAGTAAAAAGTTATTACTACTAACTATTCTATTTTTTTTGGAAAGATTATCTAGTAAACGGTGAACATCTCCAATTTATGTGAAAATTAGTTGTTTTATGATAAATTATACGGCTCATACAAAAAAATTGTAACTTCAAGGAGGTTTTACATTTCAGCTTAAACCTCACACCCCCTCCTTGTCAGATTTTTCTTACCTTCGCAAACAGTCGCAAATTAATCAATTCAGGTATTCACCGTTTACTTTTCGAACTAAGCGTTTTTAATTACAAACAAATCTTAGAATTAGCCTCTTTTATAATACGGGAAACGCTGTACCTCCAATCAGAATATGCGTGGGAGCCTTTAATAGGCAATTGGTAATGCATAATGATGTATCGAATATTTTCCTACTGAGGTTGTAGAGCGCGCAAGTAGTGGCGGGAAGGCCAGAAAAGCAACGAAATGTTAATACCTCAGAGGACATGTCAGCAGCCAGCGGATTTTTAGCTGCTGCACCACCCAATCTACTCATACTTAGAACCTGAAAACCGATGTAGTCAGAAAACTCGTAGGTGAAAGCCTTTCAACCTAAAAACATAAAGACTATCAACAAAATAGCTTGAGCATATGGTAATAAAGAGAAAGACGGGACCTTGACTTGGAGCTGTAAAAATTTGACATAGTCAATTATCTCATCAAGCATTGATGCCTTATCAGTCTGCCATAATCCATTAACAAAATTTCATTAGTTTTATTACAAGGATCGGAAATTGTAATAACCAAAACTGAAGCACAGGGAAAGAAACACACACCACAGCATTTTCTACTAAATGTACAAGTTGAAAACAGTAACAAAATGATTATTATCATATAATCATATGTACTTTAATGTGCATTTATTCAGTTGCCTTCGCTGTTTTTTTCTTCATAACAAATTTGTTCAAAAGAGAAAATAGTAGATCCATCTCATAGTATTAAGCATATAAGTGGGTGAAGCACAACAATTTAAAGGAGTTCGAGGCTGTCTTGGAGACACTTCGAGATGAGTACCAATTTAAAATTGTGCCAAGTGTCTCTCCTACAACGGAAGTTTATGAAAATGTGATACCTCCATCTCAATCACACATTGCACATAACATGTTCAAAGGAAAAGAATTGAACACCATCAACGAAAAACATTATTGGCTCACTTGGGATGGGAGTAAATGTTACTAGGGTAATCGAGCCTAAAGGAACTAAAATATGGAGGAAAGTGATGGTGGTTGGAGAAACAAATGGGGGAAGATAGTATAATAGTCCCTACATTGCGGGAGTTACCTACCTCCTAGGTTGCACGAAAACGGACACGGACACGGACACGACACGGACACGGGGATACGGCACTCCAAATATTTTAGGACACGGGACACGGCAAAAAAAAACAATATACATATTGAAATACGGGGAATTTAAAGACCATTATAACTAACACTAAACTTTAGTCATTTGTAACTTGTAAGTCACAAAGTCGTAAAATGACAACCAATATTAGTGTCTTATACTTTAAAAATCGCGGTCTTACAAACTACAAAGTTTCAAATTAAAAACCCAAACTTTAAATAAACATTCAAATTTTACAAAATAAATAAGAACAATAAAAGGTTCCAAATTACGAACCCCAAATTCAAGTCTTATAAACACACCATTACATACAGTAAGTATTGCTTAAGACAGCTATCATCCGTCTAAAGCTTTAAGACGGGTTAAATACGACCCAATGGTAGTAATAAAGACAACTTTTGATATTTTCTAAGCAATAGCTCAATAAGTGAGATAATTTGTTATGTATTTAACCCATCTTAAGTTTAACATAGATAGTGACCGTCTAAAATGAGAATTTGTATACATACCCAACGCATTATGGTTATTATAACCCAACGCGTACAAATTTGTAACCATTAACCATTATGGTTATTATAACCCAACGCAAAAACAAGTGGTACAAAGTACTTACCCTTGTTCATATGGTTATTATAACCCAACCCATCATTAAACAAAGTAACAAACTCACAATACTTACCTTGTTTTCCATTACCCCAAAACCTTGTGTACTTTGTAGTTTGAGCATAAACATAATCATATGAACAACCATTATTTTCCTGATTATATACACACCATTATTTTATATATAAACAAACCCTTATTTTTCTCAAATTTGCATGATAAACAAACTCTAGATTCAATTTTGGTAACAAATTGATATAATTAGCAGTTAGCACAAACCCTAGATTTCAATTTGGGGAAAAGTAGAAATCAATATTGGTAGCATAGAGGCCAGAACGAGACGTCGGCGGCGATGTGAAGGCAAGCGGTCATCGGCGTGGTCGGCGTGTCGCGTCGTCGGAGGTGCAGGTCGCCGAAATGGTGGAAGGGAAGGGAGATATGATACTATTGAATTTAGAATCATGAAATGTCGTGAATCCAGAAGTTGAAATATGATAATGATTCTAACTAGCCGTGTCCACTATGACACGGGCCGTGTCCGTCGTCTCTTGGCCGTGTCCAAGACGTTTTGGATTTTAAAAAAACCGAGGACACGGTTTAAAGCGTGTCGGACACGTTTTCAGGCGTGTCCCTCGCGTGTCCGTGTCGGACACGGTGTCCGACACGCGGAGGCTAAATTTCAGACGTGTCCGTGCAACCTAGCCTACCTCCACCACTAACCACCAATCTCCCCTCCCATTTCTTCTTGTTTTAGCCTCCATTACTCCGGTAATAATTACCCCTATCCCAAGCGAGCCCTATGTGACGAGGCGTTCGTCACGAATGAGTCATTACTTAGAAATATATATGCCCATCGCCTGATCCCACGTCAAATATTAGGGAGAGGAGGCCTTCACAAGCGGCTACAATCCATCATTAAGAATCTATTACTTTGTTTGTCCCTAAATGTTACCCTACCCCAAATCAATTTCAAAATTATGGCTTTACTATTGATCCACTAAGACGGAGTATATTTTTACAAATTTAAACAAAATTTGAGAATGAACAATAACCAAAGATTACTTCCTAAAACTATCAGATCAGGCTTGGTATTATTACATGCATCTTAACTCAAACAAATGTGGTAGTTTCCGAAAAGGAAACCCATAAACACATGATAACAAAGATTGTAACTTATAATTACCTTGTTACCATTTGGAACCAATTCCTGTAATCCTTTCATCCTCTCGGCAATTCTCTCTCTCCGAATCTGCATTAAAAAATGAGAACAAATGAGATAAACCATCATACTCAGATTACAAAAGAAAGGAAGAAAAAAGAAACAGTACTCGTTCAGCGATACTGTGGGGGTCAGTAGCCTGGCCTCGGCGAGCCCTAACTCTTTGGCGTTGAGGGGCAGCACCTCCACGGCCACCTCCTGTGGATGGCGTGGCTGGGGGAGGATGGAATTGCTGCAGATTAGCGGGGCGGCCATTTCCGTGAATAGATCCTGTGAATCCGTTGCACAGTCCCTGAAGAGATATATCTTCTCCGCCCTGCAAATGCAATTTCCGTATTAGATACTCCCAGAAGAGTAGGGGAACATTTGTGCTTCCTCATATGACAAGTAGACAACAGTCTCATTGAGATATCAAATCTCATAGAAAACATTCATTATATAGAAAGATAAACAAATGAATGAGACAACCTACAACGGAAATAGTAAACAAATGACATACGAGAGGATAGTATATACAAGAATGGAAAAAGGGGGTGATCCCGCATTTTCAATTATTGTATAAATACAAAAGAGGGAGAAGGGGGAAGGTATTTGTGAATCGGAGAAGAATAAACAAGGATACATACGAGGGGGCTGTCAGTGGAATAATGAAAGGCGGCGGCAGCGGCGGTAGCGTAGTCGTCTTGAGAGGAATGTAATAAGGCGGCGTTAGGGTTAGAGGAAGAAGGTTGAGGGGGCCAGGTAGAGTTAGGGATAGTGGATAAAATCTGGGCAAGAAAGTCGTCATGAGGTTGCTGATTTTGGAGAAGCTCGTCTTCCATGGAGACTTGACTGGGTATTAATGAATTCATTTCTTTACTGCTTACTGCTTGCTGCTCCCATTTTGTACTTACTAACTTTCTTCTACCAGGGTTTAATCCAACTCCATTGAAATGACTTATAAACAAGAGGGAATCAAGGATGGAGGTAGTAGTAAATGGCGATCAAGGAAGGCTTATGACGACGAGATGGCCAAAACTCAAACGGGGGAAAATGGAAAACTGGTCTACTCACTCTACTCAAGGGATAAGCGATATGACTCATATGAGTACATGACCATGACCAAAACAACAAAACCAAAAGGCTTGGGTTTGGGTTTGGAGTTAGGCCCGTTCTTTTAGACTTCGGCCCTGTTTTTTTCGGCTGAAACGAGTTGATCTGAATTAAATGGAGGTGAGCTGAGGTGAACTAAATTGAATGAAGCTGAATTGAAGTGAATGAAGTTGAAGTATGAGTTAATTTTGTAAAAACATGAGTTGAATAGACTGACTAAAGCTTAACTAAACCGAACTTAATAATGCCAAGCTAAAATGAAACGAGCTGAAATTAAGCCAGAAAAAACAGGGCCTTAAAGTCACCCCTTTTAAATTCAGTTCAGCTTTTATAATTCAGTTCAGCAAAATTAAGTTCAGTTCATAAGTTCAGTTCAGTTCAGCTCCTATAAGTTTAGTGTATGTTTGGCCTAACTTTTCAAAGTATTTTCGGACTTAAAACTACTTTTTGGCCAAACACATCATAAATTAACGGAATTACTTTTTTCACATACGAATTTTACTCTTTCACATACATTTTTTCATGAAATTTCCATATGCTACCCTTTTTTCTAAAACTAATTAATATTAAAAAGAAAAATTACACAACCCATCCACCCATTCCCCAACGGGCACCAGGCACCAGACTACCCCATTCCCCACCACCACCATACTACCACCATCCAACGGCCGACCACTACCTCAAGCCACCTTGAACTGTCGCCCTCACTCCCCTTCCTCTGCTACGGTCGGTCGACACACAAGACCAGACCAATCGTTCTCCCCCTCCCCTTCCCGCCAGACCTCATATTATGACCACCACACTTCCTCTCGAAACTAGTCACTGGTGCTGGGTTGTGCGTCTGGTGTTGCACATGATGCTGGGTTGTGTGCCTGGTGTCGCATATGGTGTTGCGGTGGGTTTACGGACGGACGTTGATCGGAGTTGGTGAATGGCGACAAAAGTAATTAAACGGAGTTGGTCATGAATGAAGTTGGCGGTAAGGTGGTTTGTGAACGGACTTGGCAGTAAGGTGGTTGGTGAACGGAGTAGACGGTAGGGTGGTTAGTGTTAGTGACGGTGGTAAGGGGAGATGATGAATGGGAGAAAAAAAATAAGTGAATGAAGGATGAAATATGACAAGGGTAATACAGTAAAACGTGTATGTGAAAGAGTAAAATACGTATGTGAAAAAGCGCGTCCCTAATTTAAAAGTTAACAAAAATATTTCAAAAAAGTTAAAAACCCTCTTTTTGCCCATTAAAAGCACAAAATTTGTGCCTCTAGGTTTTAAAAACTACTTTTATAAATTAGCCCAAAAAATAGAAACTCATTTTTAAGAATTTAGGCCAAACATGCTCTTAGTTTAGTTCAGCTCCTATAATCTCAGCAAAATTAAGTTCAGTTCAGAAACTTACTCTTAACTTATATTAAATTATGTATCTTAGACTTTTAAAAACTTATTAATTAACACACGTTTTATAAAACAAGACTATCTACTTTTATTTATGAAATAACTTATTCATTTAATGCTATCATATGAGTTGTCTTTTCATATATTAGACCGTTTCACGTTTTTTTTGTTAAATTAATTGCCACAGATACAATTTATTAATTTATGTGTTCAAGTTAAATTGATGAACATTTTATAGTTATAAAAAATGAAGACGCATATAATCATATTAATCACCCTAAATTTTTGTAAATTACACTAATCTTTGGGTTAGATGTAAAACTATATTTATGAGGACAAATATTTGACAAGGAAGATGGAGATAAAAAAAGAAAGGCCATGTTCTTTCTGACTCTTTAGAGCTGAACTGAACTGAACTGAACTGAACTTAATAGAGCTGAACTGAATTGAACTGAGCTGAACTGAACTGAACTGAATGGAGCTGAACTGAACTGAATTGGGCTGAACTGAATTGAACTGAATGAAGCTGAACTGAAATAAGCTTATTAGAGCTGAATTGAGCTGAAATAATAATAATAATAATAATAATAATAAAGTAATAATAATAAATATAATAATAACAACAACAACAATAATAATTATAATAATTGTCTCTCGGCTCCCCACCAATTTCATGTAAACTTCTCATTTTACTTTAATGAAAGATGCGCGCATCGTTTTATAATAAAAAAAAATAGTAATAATAATTGCTATTATAATAATCATACTGATAATGATAATGATAATGATAATGATAATGATAATGATAAATATTATTAGTTGATATCATTAGTCTTAATAATAATAATAGTTCTAAATAGTAATAGTAGTATTAATATTAATATTATTGATTTTAATAGTCATAAAATTTATTATAATAACAATAATAATTAGTTATAATCCCTCTACTACTAAAAGAATAAGCATTCTTGAAAATTTTCCCTCCAAAATACTCAATTTATATAAGGAAACTATGTAATTGTCAATAAAAGTCTATTATGTATCATTCTATGAGAAAAACTTCACTGTTGTTTTTTTAATGACAAACAAGATATCATTCTTTTGTGATAACATTAATCAACCATTTCGGTTGATTAACTTTTCGGTTTCAATTTTTTTCTCATATTAAAAATTTAAAAAAGTTGAACATCTATAAATCATTTACTAAAAAAATAAGAATTTATAAGTACCGTGTAATAGCACGGGGTCTATACTAGTAATAATAGTAATAACAATAGTACTAGTAGTAGTAGGAGTGGCGCTCAGATAGTTTCTCGGTTGGCCACTAATTTTTTGTAAATTGTGTTTTCAGCTTAATAAAATTTGCGTTTTCATAAAATAATAATAATAATAATAAATGTATTATTATTATTATTATTATATTATTATAATCATAGTAATAATATTATTATAATAGTAATAATAATAATAATCATAGTAATCATAGTAATTATAATTATAATATTAATAATATTGATAATAGTTGCTATTAATAGAATATTTCTTAATTTGTTGTTGATCTTAATAAAAAGTTGTAAACTTGTTGTTGATCTTAATATAAGTTGCGGTTTATAATACAAAAATAAAAATAAAAATAATATCAATAATATTTAATATTAATAAAAACTGTTAAGTTTAAGATGAGTAGTACTAAAGTGAGCTGAATTTAGTAGAGCTGAACTGAACTGAATGAACATGAGCTGAAGTGAACTGAATAGAGCTGAAGTGTTGAACTGAACTGAACTGAACTGGACTGAATGGAGCTGAACTGAACTGAACTGAGCTGAGCTGAACTAAATAGAGCTGAACTGAACTGAAATGAGCTAAAAATAAGTCAGAAAGAACAGGGCCAAAGAGAACGGTCTGAACTCATGTTCAGATTTTTTTGTGTGTGAATAATATCTTTAAAAAGTGAAGATAATAGTAATAATAAAGTTGAGTTAAATTAATTTAAGTTAAATTCAAATCGTATAAATTATGTGTAGAAAAGTTTCAGCTCCCACAAGTTCAGTTAAGAAAAGTTCACTATAAGTTCAGTTCAGTTCAGCTCCTATATGTTCAGTTCAGCTCCTATAAGTTCATAAAAGTTCAGCTCCTATAAGTTCAGTTCAGAAAAGTTCAGATCCTATAAGTTCAGTTCAGAAAACTTCGGTAAAATTCAGCTCGAAAGAACAGGGCCTTATAGTGGTACATCATTAAGGCCCTGTTCTTTTGGACTTAAACTCAGCCCCTTTAAGTTCAGTTCAGCTCCTATAAGTTCAGTTCAGCTCCTATAAGTTCAGTTCAGTTCAGTTCAGCTCCTATAAGTTCAGTTCAGCTCCTATAAGTTCAGTTCAGCTCCTATAAGTTCAGTTCAGTTAAGCTCTTATAAGTTCAGTTCAGTTCAGCTCCTATAAGTTCAGTTCAGTTCAGTTCAGCTCTTATAAGTTCAGTTCAGAAAAATTCAATTCTTACAAATTAAGTTCAGAAAAGTTATACGGAATATATTATTTATGAAAACCGATATAAAAACATTTGACATTAATTAGTGGAATGACATTTGGTCAATTGAAAAAAAGGTGAGTGTTAAAAAATATGCCCTGAATGTCACAAAAATATCAAATGTATTATTGTTTTATACATTCACACTCCATAATTTTATAAGGATGCATACTCTTGGAATACCTATTATACAACATGATGTGAATATTCAAGGAACAGTAGATTTGTGCATGTTTGATGATAAGCGGAAAAAACCATGTTAAAGGTACGAAACAAGATAGTAAAAAACATTTGGCGAGGCAATAGATTCGTTGTTACGAGAGATAGTGAAGATAAAGAAGAAAGTGATGAGAAAGTTGATAATATGGAAATAGATGGTTAGAAAACGATGTAATATGTCATTTATTTTTTTAGCGTAATGTAAACGTAGTAATCTATTTGAACAAACCAATGTACATAAATCGGAATTATGTTATTATCTTACCTTATGTTTTAGAGTATACTTTTTTTTATGACAGTACTTTCCAAAAGATAAAGATACAGATAAAGATGATGTCAACGTAGTAATCTATTTGAACAAACCAATGTATATAAATTGGAATTATGTTATTATCTTACCTTATGTAATAAAGTTCAGTTTAGTAAATTTTAGATTTTATAAATTCTATTCAATTAAGTAAAATTAAGTTCAGAAAAGTTAAGATCCTATAAGTTTAGTTCAGTTCAGTTCAGTTCAGCTCCTATAAGTTCAGTTCAGCTCTTATAAGTTCAGTTCAGCTCTTATAAGTTCAGTTCAGTTCAGCTCCTATAAGTTCAGTTCAGTTCAGCTCCTATAAGTTCAGTTCAGCTCCTATAAGTTCAGTTCAGTTCAGTTCAGCTCCAATAAGTTCAGTTCAGCTCCTATAAGTTCAGTTCAGCTCCTATAAGTTCAGTTCAGTTCAGTTCAGCTCACATTCAGCCCAAAAGAACAGGGCCTAAGTCTCTCTCGTGACGTCACAAATTTCTAAAGAGTCAAATATCTTTCACTTGGAACATAAAACAATTCTAAATAATCATAAATGACTTGTCTTTTTCTATCCACGCGGGTATTATTTGACCCGTCACAAGTTTTTGACGAATATGTCCATGAATATTTGTGTTGATAGATTTACTAGTATTGATCTCGTGCAATACACGATGTTTACAGAGTTTTACTTTTTAATATATTATTTATATATTGTAAATTGACAATTCATTACGTTTCTCCCCACCATATTTTGATTTGAGAAAAAAAATTAAAACAATAAAATTAATAAAGAGGTTTAGGTAATAATGACATGAAATATTTTTTAAGCAATCTCTACTATATATAAAATCCTGAAATGAGTTATGCATACGAAAAGGACCTCAACTTTCATCTATTTTACAATTAAGAACCCGAACTTTGTGAGGTTCCAGCTGAAGACTTGAAAAGTAACTCCGTCAACTTATTTTCTTGAAAGTTAATGTGAGTATATTCAAGAACTACATATTAACTAACCCTTAGATAAGTTAGTTAATAGATAAGTTTGTTAGGAAGTTGTTAGAGTTGGTTATGATACAACAACTAACTATGACTATATATATATACATGAAACACCAATGTAACATGTATCATTCATAATAAAATCATATTCTCTATATCTTACTTCTCTCTACATCTCTCTAATCTTTCGCATAAACAATAATAATATCTTTAACTCAGACTTCATCAAATTACATGATGAATTCTTGAGTTTAATATGGTATCATTCGTCTATCAGAATTTAGAAAGATCCAAATCGATTCCTCTCAACCAAAATCATTATCATATTCATAAATTATTTTCCTTTCAATCATGCCTGATCAAGTTGATCAATCTGATGCAAATTTGTACTGTCCTGTTAATAATCCCCTTTTCTATCCCCAACTGATCAACCAAATCTTTCGCCGACTTCTTTCAAATTTGATGGTAATAACTTCCTTCAATGGGAGCGTGAGTTGATACAGTCTCTCTTAGCAAAAAATAAAGTGGGTTTCATTATTGGTGAATGCACTGCTCCTGCAAGAATTGGTCGCAAATATAATCAATGGGTCAAATGTGATCTCATGGTGCTCAAATGGATTCAGCATGCCTTAAACCAGAATCTGCGTGAGAATTTCCAATGTTGTGTCACTTCCAAGTCCTTATGGTCTCAGATCTTTGAGAGGTATGGACAACTTAATATCCTCGATTTATATGAACAAAAGAAAGAACTCAATAATATCGCAAGATAATCTTCTATTAATAGATTATTAAAAAAAGATTAAGAGGATTTGGGAAAATCTTGATCAAATGGATCCTATTCCTAGTTGTACCTGTGGTGTCATGACAAAATGCACATGTCAGTTGCGTAAACGTATATTGGATAGGGAAACACATTCAAAATTTATCCAATTGTTGATGGGTTTGAATTCTGGAAATGAGCACGTTCAAACAACATTCTTATTCATGGATCCTTTGCTCCCTATGAACAAAGCACTTGGAATGCTTCAAAAGATTGAAAAACAAAAGTCTATCAATGGTTCTGCTGCCAAAGTTCTTGTTGAAACTGTTGCTTACTTTTCTAAATATCATAATCTTGGTCATCCTGCATCTCAAAGTTCTTCTACTGCTGAAAAGCTCTGTACACATTGTACTAAACTTGGCCATGTCATTGAATATATATATATATATATATATAATTAGGATCACATGAGTCCACCCTAACTATTTGAGTCCGTGAGTCCAAATCTCATCCGTTAGATCAATAGGGATCAATGGGTTAGATCAGCGCGTTATACCATGGGTATTTCCGTCTTTTCCTATGTTCCTATATATACCTTCATATTCAGTCCCAAATCATAATTTTAGAATTAGTTTCTCTCTCTTACTTCTCTCTTCCGCGCTTCTTTCTTCTCTCCTGCGACTTCCATCTTCTTCCGCGCTTCTTTCTTCTTTCATTGATTCTCTTCGTCGATCTTCAGCTTCAGACCTAATTTCCTTCGTCCTATTACTTTCTTCGTGTAATTCCTTCTTCTGATTCAAGATCTTACAATTTTGTTTCCTTCAATTCTTCTAGCAATTTCAATGTCAGGTATAATTTCCTTTCCTTTTGATTTATCAATTTTAATTTCATGCTTCTAATTTATATCTTCTTACTTATATTTTAATCTTCCTTTAATTTGTACCTAATTTCATGTATCGTTGTTATGAATTTGAATTTCATGTTTTAACTCTGTTTTCTATTTTCATGCTTCTTATTGATGTATTATGTTGCTACGTAATTAACATCAATTAATTGTTATAGTCTATTCTATTGATTTTTACACCTTTCAACTCATTGCATGCGTTATTTTTGTTTTATTTTATTAATGTACATACTTGTCAGTGTTTTATTAAATTATTTGATTTAGTATCACATACTATTGTTAACAATATCACGTATTGAATTACTTTTAACAGTATCACATATTACTCTTAACAGTATCACATGTTACTCTTAACAGTATCACATCTTATTCAAAAGAGTCTCATATCCTGATGCGGGAGCATTTAGAAATTACGAGATATTAAAGAAATCAGCCAGAGTCGTAACTGAACACTCTCTAGGATTGTTTAATCCACTCCATCATTGATTTGCAATTACTTGACGCCCAAGGAAGAGACGTCAAGGCTTTTTTTTAAAAGAACTCATATCCTAGTTTAATTAGTTTTAGGTAATAAGTGATATGATTATCTTATTTTCCTAATTTGAATAAAGTAGTGTGGTGATCTTATTTCCTAATCTGAAATAAGATAGTGGTCACATTATTTCCTAATTTCTATCTAGCTATTTTAAGGTAAGTACTAGTAGTATAAATACCAAGCTTTGTAATATGAATTATTCATAAAAGATATGGATTAGTTGTGATATCTCGCAAGATTAACAACTAAAACTTGAATTAAACTAGCAATCTCGCAAGACTACTCGAATAACTCGGATATGAATTAGCTAAGACAATCTCGCAAGATCACTCAACTAAGACTTGAATTAATCAAGTGATCTCGCAAGACAACTTGACCAACTCGTGTATGATCTCTCAACCTCACAAGATATCAAGAACACACGAATTCAACCTCGCAAGGAAGAATAATTCAATAAACTCGCAAGTTTAAAGAAAGGGTTTGTTCGCAAACAAAAATATATAATCTCAACTCAATTGTATGAATAATTCAGATTACAAAGCTTGGTATTTATACTACTAGTACTTACCTTAAAATAGCTAGATAGAAATTAGGAAATAATGTGACCACTATCTTATTTCAGATTAGGAAATAAGATCACCACACTACTTTATTCAAATTAGGAAAATAAGATAATCATATCACATATTACCTAAAACTAATTAAACTAGGATATGAGTTCTTTTAAAAAAAAAAAGCCTTGACGTCGCTTCCTTGGGCGTCAAGTAATTGCAAATCAATGCTGGAGTGGATTAAACAGTCCTAGAGAGTGTTCAGTTACGACTCTGGCTGATTTCTTTAATATCTCGTTATTTCCAAATGCTCCCGCATCATTCTCCCTTTCTTCGAAAAAATTTGCCCTCAAATTTTGAAGATGTTTGAAGCCACCCGGATAAAAAACAATCCTTAAGAATTTTGATGCAAACTTGATCAGAAACATAAAGCTATTTGCGCACTTCATATATTTCTCCTTCAACTCGTCATCTTCAATATAGTCTTCTTTCTTATCCATATCGGATAATTTGAACTTGTAACGAGTACCATAAATAATAACCCTATTGTGCCATCTTTTCTTATTCTTTCCTTTCTTGTGCTTTGTTTTGTTGTGCCTTCCATCCCACTACCCTCCATGCACAATTGTAGCACAATCCAAACAATTGTTGCTCCAAATAACAAGAATATCACGAGCTTCCATAACAATAGACTTTAATAAGAAAGAACCTTGATAAATCTCACCATATAACTTCTTATCAATGTATTCATCAAGTGTCGATTGATAATTACTCTTGAAATCAACTTCATAATGAGTAATCCCTTGTTTACGAGGTTCTTCATAATAAGGCCTATCATTGGTATCAATCTCATATTCAAGAATAAAATCAACTTGTATGTGTAATTTGGGAATCACCACTTCTTCTTCAAATTCTTCGTCAAAAATAGCCGGTAAGTTAGGATCAAATAATGAAGTACCTTCTATACGAGATTCATCTTCAGAAGAAAATAGTTTATCTTCAATCATATCTTCTGTTTGATCATCATCACTTAATGGCTCAACAATATATGTGATAAATTCACCTTTTTCGTTGTCTGTTTCATTATTCGGATTTGAACAGTATTTTGTAATGTTCGATTGGACAAGTTCAGACATCATCTTCTCTACGTCTTCTACATGTCTCTCTTCTTTTTCCTCGTTAATAACTTCAAAAGTTTCAATTCTTGCATCTTCTATCTTTTTTGCTTCATAAATTTGAACTGATTGTTGAAGCTTTTTAAGACTGAATGACAAAGAATCAACTCCTTTTTGTAACTCTTTGCATAATAAATAAAACTGATATTGCTCCCATTCATTCCATGTATGATTAGGTTTCTTCAAACCCATCTCATCACACACAAAAACTCAAGGACCGTCTTGGTTTAAGGAAATCAAGAGCTGAAGCTCTGATACCAAATTGATGTAAAATAAAATCACTATTTTACTTTTCAGAGATAATAATGCAGCGGAAATAAAACAATATAAAAGATATGGATTAGTTGTGATATCTCGCAAGATTAACAACTAAAACTTGAATTAAACTAGCAATCTCGCAAGACTACTCGAATAACTCGGATATGAATTAGCTAAGACAATCTCGCAAGATCACTCAACTAAGACTTGAATTAATCAAGTGATCTCGCAAGACAACTTGACCAACTCGTGTATGATCTCTCAACCTCACAAGATATCAAGAACACACGAATTCAACCTCTTAAGGAAGAATAATTCAATAAACTCGCAAGTTTAAAGAAAGGGTTTGTTCGCAAAAAAAAAAAAATATAATCTCAACTCAATTGTATGAATAATTCAGATTACAAAGCTTGACATTTATACTACTAGTACTTACCTTAAAATAGCTAGATAGAAATTAGGAAATAATGTGACCACTATCTTATTTCAGATTAGGAAATAAGATCACCACACTACTTTATTCAAATTAGGAAAATAAGATAATCATATCACTTATTACCTAAAACTAATTAAACTAGGATATGAGTTCTTTTAAAAAAAAGCCTTGACGTCTCTTCCTTGGGCGTCAAGTAATTGCAAATCAATGCAGGAGTGGATTAAACAGTCCTAGAGAGTGTTCAGTTACGACTCTGGCTGATTTCTTTAATATCTCGTTATTTCCAAATGCTCCCGCATCATATCCTGCACAACATTGTAACTTAAATTACTTTTCATGCTAGGTGATATTGCCTTAACCTCTGCTGTTGATAACACCTCTAATTCTTCTGTTGAGTCTGTTTCTACTCCACAATGCCTACAAGATTCTGATGTGCATGCTGGGAATCACCTTTCTATGACGGTGACCCCTGGAGGTTCGGAGGAATGGGTGAGGAATGTTCCCCCTCAATGTACACCTACACTAGGTCAACTCTTTTGTTCAATTGAGGAATGTGTCCAGTTTTATGAGTCTTATGCAATAACATGCGGATTTGAGCCAAGGTTGTCTTCAACTAAAAGGTTTCGTCGTAATGGTGACATAAAGTCAAAACTGATTGTGTGTAACCGGGAAGGCTTCCAGGACTCTAAGCAGGCAGTTTTGCCGCCAACTGGTGAAGAACCGGAGAGAAAGGGCAAGGCATATGATCCTAAGAAGACTAAGATCACTAGGATCGGTTGTAAAGCCAGAGTTTACTTCAAATATACACTCATAACAATCGACGAGGTTGAAGTTCCATTCTTTTCTGTTGCTCAGTTTCATGCTTCCCATAATCACCTACTTTGTCCCCTTAAGTTTACAGAATTTCAGAAAATGTCAAGGAAACTGACTCTACACCAAAACCAAACAATCATTGATAATTGCAAGATCAATATAGGCCCAACTACTACTTTCAGGGCTTATAAGGAATATGTTAATGGGTATCAGAATATTGGTGCTTCTTTGACTGATTTTAAGAATTTTGGAAGGGAAATCAAGTGCTTTATAGGGCAGCAGGATGCGCAAATGTTTATAAATCAGTTTCAAGAACTTTCAGAAACTAGGGAAGGGTTTTATTATGCCTATGATGTGGATGAGGATCAGTGCTTGTTTCGTGTTTTTTGGTCTGATTCAGAAGCACGTCGTAATTACTCCCTATACGGTGAGGCGGTGACATTTGATACAACCTATTCAACTAACAGGTACAATCTTATATTTTCCATTTTGACTGTTAATCAGTAGAAATTAAGGTAGATTAACTTCCATAGTTCTGATTTTTTCCAACATAGTTGTAATATTGTCATCAATCAGTAATAATATTTTTGTAGAATCCGTGATATTGTATACGGATAGGTGTGATATTGTTAGACATACTATGTGATACTGTATCATTAGCAAAAGTCACATGTTATATTCTGTTAGTTTACTCAACTATTTTTTATCTATCAGGTACAACATGATTTTTTCTCCTTTTACTGGCGTTGACCATCACAAGAAGTCAGTCACCTTTGGTGCTTCCCTAATGTCTAATGAGAATGAACTGAATTTTAAATGGATTTTTGAGAAATTCTTAGATGCTATGGGTGGCAAGGAACCGCATTGTTTCTTTACGGATCAATGCCCTGCTATGAAAATTGCAGTTCCTGCTGTTTTTAAGACAGCTGCCCATCGGTTTTGCATGTGGCACATCATGCACAAGTTACTTGAAAAGGTAGGCA
Source organism: Heliosperma pusillum (assembly GCA_022085475.1). Classification (NCBI taxonomy): domain Eukaryota; kingdom Viridiplantae; phylum Streptophyta; class Magnoliopsida; order Caryophyllales; family Caryophyllaceae; genus Heliosperma; species Heliosperma pusillum. Next base: position 21,522 of record JAIUZE010073779.1, on the reverse strand, counting down.
CAACTGTGTTTAAAGAGACAAACTTTGTAAGCAAGTTGAATTCTGTTGTTTGGGATTTTGACCTAGAGCCTTGTGACTTCGAAGAGAGGTGGTCTGCTTTGATCAATGAGTTTGATATGGGAGATAATGGATGGCTGAGGTATATGTTTTCTATTCGTAAAAAGTGGATTCCCGCTTATTATCGCGACATTCTTTTAGGTTGTCTTTTAAGAACAACCCAACGGTCTGAGAGCGAAAACAGTTTCTTCAAGCGGTTCGAGAACCCTCGCGGCACCCTTGTGGAGTTTTTGATGCGCTTTCAGAGTGCTATGGATCAGCAACGGTATACGCAAAAGTCTCTTGATAGAGATAGTGACCACTCGCTACCTCAAACCAAAACCCTTCTTCACCTAGAAATTCACGCGTCCACTGTATATACACACTCACTGTTTTACGAATTCCAACAACAGTGTATCGATTCTTTGCATTCATGTAGTGCTGGAGATTGTTCAAGGGATGCCACTGCAAGGTTCCTTGATGTTGAAGATTCCATATTGCGTAAGACCTACACAGTAGCATTTAATCCTACAACATTTGATGCACAATGTTTATGCAAGATCTTTGAGAGAAAAGACTACATATGCAAACACATTATATGGATCTTCTCAGGTAAAGGGGTGAAGAAGATACCTGATAAGTATCTTCTTAGTAGGTGGATAAAGAATACCAAGAAAATGCCTCTTTATGATGTTCATGGGCAGTTGATGGACGACTTTGATTCATCGGATGTGCTCAAGATGCATGTTTCAACTGTTTGGTCAGAGTTCTACTCCACCTTGACTCTGTTAAAATCTCAACTCGAACCTGCAATTAAAGTAATCGAGCTCACTGATCTGCTGAAGACATTTAGACATAAATTGCAGCCGGTTTCTGAAACAATGACGAAACAACAAGAGTTAGAGATGCTTCTCGGGTGTAAGTCTTCAACTGAGCTTCATATATTACCACCTGTGGAATCAAAAAACAAGGGAAGTGGGAAGAGGTTGACCTCTAAGAAACAACAGTGCATTGCAAAGGCACAAAAGCCGAAAAGGTTCTGCAATAATTGTAAACAAATGGCACATCATGATAAACGTAACTGTCCGAATTCTTCTTCTGATGATCCAACTTCACGTCATTCTACCGATAATGCCTCTGAGGTTAGTGTTGGAGTAGGTGTCCTCCACAATAGTGCGCCACATAATAAATCTTATTATGGAATATAATTGGGATAATTATTGACTATATATATGATTAGTCAGTTGATTAACGTAAATCAATAACGGTTGGCTAACTAGAGTTTGACGTTATTGTCGTTTGACGGCGGTGATCAACTGATCCCTTTCGTTCACACCTAAAGGATGAAATCCAAATAGTAACTAATTATTTGTATACGATACAGTTAATTAGTACATTACATATATTCGATATGTACGAGAGTTAATTATTAGAAATTGAGTTAAGAACTCAAATTCGATTAAACTTATTTTTCAATTATGCGATAATTGACTAATAAATTTATATCTTATTTTAATACGATTAAATAAGATTTAACTTAGTAATTAATCGTTAAATTACTAAATTAGTTGAGGTTTTGAGATAGAGGTAATTAGTTAATTATATTTACAAGGAGTTGTAAAATAAATTAACTTAGCATTGTGGGACCCATTATATATTGATATAATGGTAAAATATTACTTAAAATGTTAAGTACATATTATTTATTTAATTGAGTCATATAATTGTTATATGATCAAATTAACACTTAATTATACAAGATAATTAACCATATGATCAATAAGTATTTGTGAGACAAATATCAAAAATCAAAATGGACCAAACTAGGCCATAATGGACCGGTTGGTTGTAGTTAGAAGGGTGATGATTTTTGTTCTTGTTTTTACTATTTAGTTACTTATGAAAGTGACATAACAAGTAGAAATAATCATCATATATACTACAACACTCCACTCTAATGCATGTGACAAAATTGAGCAAAATAATAGTCCATATTTGGACTATGACATCCGGCCAAATGGCCTATATTATGAACATTTTGTGTTCATTTTATACTTGCTTCATTTTGTGCATTTGTCATACTTCTTTCTAAAATCCTTCTTCTCACTAAAACTCTCATATACTAATATTTACTAAGTATTACTAGTGTAGTAATATAGTCATAATATTAGTAGTATTATATCTATCTTATTATCTAGTTAATAATAAGGGTAGATTATTTGGGTTAATCTTGGTGCAACTTGAAGGAGGTCTTCTAGTTTGGAGATTTCATGTGTTCATCCATATTTATAGCTCAAGAAAAACAAGAAGGAGTTCTTGTTGTGCCCATATAATTTCCATATCAATGTGAGGAAATTTCTACTTTTATATAAATGTCTTTATATTTGCATGCATGTTACATAGATCATTATAAACTAAAGTAAAAAGTAATTTAGTAAATAATTAGAGGAGTCTAATTAAGGTCTATGGACTTTCAATTGGTATCAGAGCTAGCTTGTAGCATGCATGTTCATTTTGGACATTTTTGTTAAAGTTATAAGATAACTAATAAATCAAAGATTTTGAGTTAAAATATGATTCTGACGAAAATATTTGGTGCATGTATACCTACAAACCTCAAAATGTTTGTGGTCAAGTTTCGTGATTTTAAGGATTAATTTGCTATTTATTTTGATTTTTGGCGTTTAAACCGAGTTAACATGCATTTTATGAGTTAAAAGTTAACTAAAAATAGTTGCATGTTGATTCTGGCCATGAAATTTTAATATGATCTCACATGCATTTCTTACATATTGTATGTAAAATTTCGTGAATTTGACTTATGTATTGCATGTTCATTGATTTTTATACGATAAAAGTCGATAATAAGAGATTATAATGTTCATAAAATTGAAACGTCCTTTTATGGTCTTGAAAATTTTTTGTACATTTTACATTCTGATTTTGATACTCTTGGTGAAATTTCATAATTTGTTTCACTGTTTTACTATATCTAATGTTTTTATTTGATAAAACCATTAAATACAAAGCTATTTGTTCATAAAATTAATTTAAATTTTTTGAGCAAATTTTTTTTATTTTTATATTTCCTGGAATTGTTACAGAATGTACAAAATTTTTGGTTTCAAATTTTATGATGTTTATATTTTATTTTGGTTTTATTTCATAATTGTTATGATTAAACCGTAATATTTAGCAAATGAAATCAAACCGATCTAATTAATGACCAACAAAATTAGTAGTGACTAATTTTGAGTTCTAAAAAATCAGGTTTTAGTTAAGTAGTTTGCAAGTTAAATGAGATTTAAACTTTGATGGTGAGTTTTAATGGTTAAAAATCAATGAATCCCGGACAAATCGAGCTACAATGAGCATGAATGTGTTTAGGGCGATTTTGGCATGATTTTTGCAGCAATTTATTTAATTTATGGTTGAATGAATGAATGTCATTTATTTAATAATTTATGCAAATTTTGTACCTAGTATGGCCTAGTTAATTTTTATCGTTATTTCCCGTAATGTAAGGGAATAACGTTTTGGTTGTAATTTTATTGCGATCTCGTATCGCCGGTTTGTATAATTTAATAATTTTATTTTATTGAATAAATGTATAATAGGAATTTGTATATTTGTATATTTGTAATTATTTTATGAAGACCGGTGACTCCCTCGAGACGGTGCCATTTTGGAAGATGTTCCGAGTGAAGAGGCAAGGGACCAAGGAGTTGGTTTCCGAATTTGTAACTATCTAGTTAATTTTGATTAGCTAGGTGGCCATACTAGGATTTTATTGTTGCTTGCTTGCTTGCTTTATTTTCGCTCATGCCAAAATCGTCACACATGCATTTTATTTACCGTGATTGTCAATTCAACGTTATTCACAATTCACCGACTTAGTTCGCTTATAGGGAATTAATAACAAAATTGACAAGACCTCTCACATAACTTAAAAAATTGAGATTTAGCCTTACCAATTAGTAACACCTATGAACCCCGTGTTCATTAGGGCTACCACGCTCGTGGGTCCCTTTTTACCTCGGGTAAGTAGGGTGATGCGATCACAAGCCAAAATTGGATTGTACTCAACGAGATAAGCGTTATCTTGGGACTAGGAGATGGATTTAGTTGAAATCCGTCAACCAAGAGTTCTAAGTGTAGAATTAGTCACGTATTGACTTACCATTTTTAGATAAAGGTAGCATGCGATGACTATTTTTGTCTAAAGATGGGTCTTGGAATCACTTATATAATTTCGTGAGGGGTCATTATATGAGTGACTTGTTTAAAAATTGTTTTTACAAGTAAATTATATATAAGCAATGAATGTTTATTTTCCGTTGAGATTTATTTTATACGCGCAAATGAAAATTATTTTTCTATGAACTTATAAATCCGTTCAATCGTGGAAAAGGTTTCCATTATTTTATACGGTAGCATTTTGATTGCAATCTCCGTTTATACCACCTTATCTAAAGACAAAATGAATTGTATCTTTTGATCCTCATATTCACCATTGCAAATATCTCTTATGAAGAGAAAATAAATAAGTCACACTTAGTCAAAAGCGTTTTTGAATATTTTGTGACGCCTTCTTATAAACAATGGTACATCAAATTTTTGCTCCAAACAAAATATTTGTATTTTGGTATGTCTTCATTATACTCCTTATCGAGGCTTACCTCAAAAGCGGCCAAATCAGTTGGGATGACTAGGTTAATCGATTTATTTGAAATCGTGAACAACCAAATACCGTAATCACTTCATGAAAGGTTTATCCTTTTGAAGGTAAAACCATGAATGAAATGAAGAATAGTCTTCACAATAATTCCTATATACTTGTCTAAGTAGAGATTCATGAAAGTGAGTGGGAGCACTAAGAATGATGTTTATATTCTTAATTGTTAAGACGAGGTTCAAGAGTAGGTTGGCTCGACTTTGACACAAGGCAAGGGAAAAAGGCAAGACTATTTTTGAATAGTAAAGTCAAAACCCAAGCAAGGTGTCGAACCCAACTTTTGACGATTCTATTTTACAGTGTAGGACACAAGAAAAGAATCTTCCCAAAGTTTTCTAAAGAGTTAGAAATAGGGTGTAATTTTTCACCCATAAAATCTATATGATCGACATTTATTTTGCTAAATGCAATTTTTGGGTATTAGATACCTATTATGGTTTTCATCAATGTATTCAATGCATATAATAATGATTCGTGCGATGACTAACCATAATTAAATGTCGACCTACAAGGGAAATATAACTATTGTAGTTTTATTTCTATAGAGACAAATAAAAGTTATAATGTGATCAATCTAGTTTTGGATTTAGAGGTATACTTCAATAAACGTTATTGTGTACATAACCTCTAAATAAAGAATATAGTATCCACTTAAGTGTACGACACAAGTGTTTCACTTTTGTGAAATAGAACAAACGTTGTATCTTTTTATGCATATACTTGGTCAATGGTTATCCCATACCAATCAAAGCTAATTATATTCTTGACCTAAACTAGTAATTACTTGTCATATAGATTGAAAAAGGCTCAAAATTGGTGACCTATGTCTAATCTTAATTCTGGATTGTGTAGCACATTAAGAGGCTAGTATTGACAACTATCCCTAAACCATCTGATTTTGAATCTTATGGTGCGTGTGAATCTTGTATTCAAGGCAAGATGATTCGTGCCCTTTTTATTTAAAAGGAAATCGAACTAGTGAGTTATTGGCCCTATTACATTAGAATATGTGTGGTCCAATAACAAACACAACCAGAGATGGTAATTATTACTTCACTTGATTTACCGACGATTTAAGTAGATATTATGTTTGATTCTACTTAATGAGGTGCTAAGAGAAATCTTTGAAAAGTTCAAAGAGCTTCAATGAGAAGTAGTTAACCACTAGAGCATTAGATCAAGGACTTACGACTAAATCGTAACCATAAATATCTAAGTATTGACTTTGATTTTCACCAAAAGTATTGTGAAATGATTTCACAAGTTAACTTCTCTAAAACACATTATTAGATAAGGTGTTGTTGAATAGAGAAACAGAACCTTATACGATATGGTTTTGTCTTTATCAAGTCAAAATGAGCCATTTGACTAACCTTGGGATCTTAATATTTTTGTCTGCTATTTCTTTTCCCACCATATTAAAACACATTTAAAACAGTCTGATTTCATTCCATATACGATATGGGTAGGTAGCGTACCTAATTTATAAGTTATTTGAATGAAACAAATGCTCAATAATCCCACATTGAACACGAGAACAAAGCGTTTGTGACTCGTGATACTGTCTTTCAATAAAAATACGATTGTTTCTTGATAAGACAGAGTGGGAGAAAATGTTTCAAGAGCCACAAACTGAGCATATGGTCCGGAAAAAGTTTTCCTCATTGCTTGTTCAGTAGTTGTTTCTTCGGAACCTAGGAGGTCAGGTGGAATTTTATCGCTCCTTTATAGTGATGAATTCTAATATGCGACTTATAAAAGACTGTTTTTAGTCCCAACTTCTTGATATGGCTTAGAGTCATACGATTCGTAATGGACTCCATGCATGATGGTCAGGTATGTGACCTGGTAAATTTTTTACTTGAAGAAGTACGACCTCTTCAATGTAAATTGATTTTTAAGATCGAAATTTGCATGGATGAACATTAAAATGTTATCAAAGATAACTTGGTAGGCAAAGAGTTTTGCACCAACCTTAATTCTTTAATCCATTCGAATATACTTAGCGATTACAGCATATCATAAAAGTATGATGTCAATTGGACCTCAAGAACCACCTTCTCGAATACGATTCTAGAAGAGGTATTATATTTTATATTCACCTGTGGGTTCGTAGATCGTAACTATCCTAAGTTAATTTGCAAGCTTAAGAGGATGTCTTAAGTAAGCACTAAAGAGTTGGAATTAGTGTGTCAATCATGTTGCAAAATATTTCTCGATATCTCGAGTAATTATGTTTATACATGAAGTTTAGTGGGAGTAATGTGGTGTGCATCAGTCTTATATGTGGAGACATATTGATCATTTTAGATGATGGAAGATTTTGGAAAAGTAGAATACATCTTTTAGATATCTGGATTTATGGAGATAAATCTAAAAGGATATTAGCATTGAGTCAAAAATTCTTATATTGATAAGATCTTTGACTAGTTCAAGGAAGTTGAACACATCATAATTGATTCCTTTTGCTTCCGCTGCGGGGTCAATTATATACGCTGTGATGTATACTCAATCCGACATTTCGCATGCTTTGAGTATGACGAATCATTTGCAATCAAATCCAAGTGAGAGTCACTTGATAGCCATAAAGAACATCCTTAGTACTTGCGAAGGACTAAAAGATATGTTCCATGTGTTTGGAATTTAAAATAAGTTGCGTGTAAGGGTTACAGAGACTTCAGCTTCCAAACTGATCAAAGTGATTTGAAATCACGAGCTGGCTGTGTTTTATAGAAGATTTATCTGTTGGAAGAGTTTCAAACAGAAAATACTATTGGAAAGGTTCCAAGTAGGAGTGACATTTTCAAATATAAATGTCATGTATCCGCTGAAAGTGTTCCAGGCAGTTTTTCATTGCGGATTTAAAAACGGAAATGGAGTACATTGCGTCATATGATGATGCATATGAAAGTAGCTTGGATTCGACAGTATTGGAGGGACTAGAAATAGTTCATATAGCTGTATATCCTATCCCATTATACTGGTAAAACACTGGGAGCTACCTTTAGGCCAAGAGTCCTAAGTCTAGATTCAAACCTAGACACGTACTCAGAAAGTTTTATGTAATAAGAGATTACGTAGACAAAGAGAAATAGCAATTAGAACGATGGGAAAGATGCAAGTATTGCTCATCCATTAGCCATGCTTTTTGCAGGCTGAACATGATAGTCATGTCATTTCAATGGGGATTGAAATATGTACCTGAATTGCTAAAGATTAAGATATGAAATTATTGATAGCGTATCAATTTTTCCAAATATTTGATAATCGCATTCATTGTTAGAGTTTCATTAAAAACTCCTTTATTTAGTTTGACTAAATTTAATACTTTGTTTATCCGAATTGGTTGAAAGAAAGGTTGAACCCAATTCAAGTGAACAGGACGAACTTAGTATTTTGTCCCTAGTCACTCAATGAGGTGACGTCTCGAAATGACTAGATTGTAAGTCGATCGATGGTTGGTTCAGCACCATGGGGTCATGGAGATGACTGGTCGTTTACATAGACAGACTGTATGACACTCTGTCGGACAGTGACATTGTAGAGACCCTTAAATCAATTATTTGATGCCTGGTCGTGGCAGGGTCTTCTATCTTATTCCTATAAGTCGATTCTTTTGACTGGCGACCGTCTATCTGAGTCGGTGCAGTTTCCGATTGGTTTTGGTTGATGTTCTAGGTCGTGCCGTAAAAGGAGGCCGATGGACTTCTTCTGGATCATGGTGATCTGCATCATACAGAGTAGATGGATCAACAGGAATTGTCCACCCACGTTGGGTAAAAACATCTTTAGGCCACTCGAGGAGAAGTTACTGTAAATGCGTGGCCACGCTCGGAAAGAGATCTATGGTAGATTTTCTGGTCAGACAGTTATTCTCCCTATCGAGAAAACCACTCTAGATATTGTCAATCGCAAGTGCGACCTGAAAGACACCTTGCGTTGAGTGGGAGATGTGATAAAGAGACAAGAGAATCGGTGACGCACACTTGTGTCAGACAAGTGGGAGATTGTTGGAGTAGGTGTCCTCCACAATAGTGCGCCACATAATAAATCTTATTAAGGAATATAATTGGGATATTTATTGACTATATATATGATTAGTCAGTTGATTAACGTAAATCAATAACGGTTGGCTGACTAGAGTTTGACGTTATTGTCGTTTGACGGCGGTGATCAACTGATCCCTTTCGGTCACACCTAAAGGATGAAATCCAAATATTAACTAATTATTTGTATATGATACCGTTAATTAGTAAATTTCCATATATTCGATATGTACAGAGTTCATTGTTAGAATTGAGTTCAACGCAAATTCGATTAGCTTTATTTTTGCCAATTAATTCGATAATTGACTATAAATTTATATCTTATTTTAATACGATTAAATAAGATTTAATTATAATTAATCGTTAACTTCTAAATTATTTGAGTTTTGAGATAGAGGTAATTAGTTATATATTTACCAGGAGTTGTAAAATAACTTAACTACATTTGGTGGACCCATATATATTATATAATGATTAAAATATTACTTTAACATGTTAATACATATTATTTATTTAATTGCGTCATATAATTGTTTTATATATCAAATTAACACTTAATTATACAGATAATTAACCATATGATCAATAAGTTTTGTGAGACAATAATCAAAAATCAAAACTGGACCAAACTAAGGCCCATAATGGACCGATTTTTTGGTAGTAAGTTACATGTGATGATTTTGTATTCTTATTTTTACTATTTAGTTACTTATGAAAGTGACATAACAAGTAGAAATAATCATCATATATACTACAACACTCCACTCTAATGCATGTGACAAAATTGAGTAAAATAATAGTCCATATTTGGACTATGACATCCGGCCAAATGGCCTATATTATGAACATTTTGTGTTCATTTTATACTTACTTCATTTTGTGCATTTGTCATACTTCTTTCTAAAATCCTTCTTATCACTAAAACTCTCATATACTAATATTTACTAAGTATTACTAGTGTAGTAATATAGTCATAATATTAGTAGTATTATATCTATCTTATTATCTAGTTAATAATAAGGGTAGATTATTTGGGTTAATCTTGGTGCAACTTGAAGGAGGTCTTATAGTTTGGAGATTTCATGTGTTCATCCATATTTATAGCTCAAGAACAACAAGAAGGAGTTCTTGTTGTGCCCATATAATTTCCATATCAATGTGAGGAAATTTCTACTTTTATATAAATGTCTTTATATTTGCATGCATGTTACATAGATCATTATAAACTAAAGTAAAAAGTAATTTAGTAAATAATTAGAGGAGTCTAATTAAGGTCTATGGACTTTCAATAGTATGAGCATATACAACACAAATATGAACTTTAACATTTATCATAGTGCATAATTAACACAAATCAAGGTGCTTCTAATTTACTCATAATAGATAACCAGTATCATCACTTTAGTTAAGAAAAATCATAGTAGCTATTCAATGTAATCAAACGAGATATTCAACACAATCAATCAAATTGAATTACATTAACACTCACAAACCTCAATAAGCAATATACATGAATCAAAATCAATCTATAAAGCAAGCCAATTGAAATTCCCAAAAAAAAAACATGAAAATGCCACTTCGATCTATTGAATGAAATAGAGATTGAAGATCATACACTTATCATAAGTAGCAATACTAATCAAAATAGAAGATAAGAACTAAAATAGCGCAAAGAACGTTAAATCATACCTCTTTATTTGTGTGTAACAAACAAGATTGATGATAAAATCATATTTGATTTTGATTTTGATTTATTTAGGCAGATTTCGAATGATTTTACTTCTTCAAAGTAAGAAGTATGCTTGATTTTTTTATTATATTCGTACCTCTTCTATAGTTCTATTGATTTTCGATTTCAGATTTCTTTTTGATTTTGAGGCTTTTTTTAGGGTTTTGGTACAGAGATAAAGAGAGTACTATAGAAGAAGAAAACGTGAATGAGAAAATTAATGGGTTTGGTTTTTATACGACTCTTTTTATAAGGTGACGTGGCTGAATGAGGAATGTTGGATCTTGAAGATCCAATGGTACTTATTGATAGGACGTACTCATCTAAGAAACTAGACTCACCCGATGCTCACTCTCTCTCTCTCTCTCTCTCTCTATATATATATATATATATATATATATATTTATTATAATTTTAATTAAGAAACGGCTACGGTTGTTAAAAGAGAACCGTAGCCTTATATCAACTTATGGCTACAATTAAATCTTAACAACCGTAGCCAAAAGTCACTTTAGGCTGCGGTTTTTAAGATTTAACCGTAGCCAAAGATCGCTTTAGGCTATGGTTCTTAACCATAGCCATAAGTACTTGATCTAAGGCAACGCCCGGATTTACTACGGTTGAGGAACCGTATCCCAATGTCCTTTTCAACCGTAGCCAAAAGCCTTTTTTGTACTAGTGACAGCTAATTCAAGGGTTAATCTTTTTACAACTGTTTTGTAATAACAATCGAAAAAATTATTTTCAGCACAATTCAAATTTGGTAGACTCCTCGAACATTTGGCATCTTTTCGAAAGAAGTCCCAAATTAGAATGCACATCTAACGCAAAGCTCAAAACAGAAAAATTCAAGAAAATTTCAAAAACGCGCTACAAACGTGACAAGTATTAACATTTAACGAAATTCATGTCAGAAGTTACAGCAAAGTACTCTACGATGAGATATTTAGAAAGCTTGGAAACAAAATCCAACAACCATTATCTAATGATAGCCACACAACAGAAATTTTGAAAAATGAGCAACAAATCAAACGCATAAAAGTAGCATAAACTTCAAAGGGATCAATCTGAGAAATCATTAGGGAGGAAGAGAAATCAGTCATCAGGGAGGAATAAGCGGAGGAAAAGGATAAGTCATCAGCAGGAAGACGGTTGCCCGGATGATCTGAGTAGTGGATGTGGTTCTTGCCCGGGGCACTTACGACTTGATTGCAATATAGATCTTCACAAATGTGATACTTTTCGTTCCGGTGTTTATCATGCCAAAACATAAAATAAAGATCAAGATTATATAACAATGAGTCAATGATAGTAGTAATATAAGATTGGAGATTGAGAATATAGGGACATATAAAGATTGGTGAATAGTAGTAATATAAGATATGGGAATTTTGAAGAATTTAAGACAGTAATTGAGATTTATATGGATGTTATTGTTGGTGTTTAAAGGGTAACAAATTATTTTTATGGTATACTCGATATAATAAAAAGTATTTCTAGTAATTATACTCAATATATTGAATATATTTTTGGTGTGTAATCATTTTTGTATGGTTTAAGTTTGGGCAATGTTATTGTCAGAGCTACATTCAATAATGTCACACAAGCAAGAGTAGTGGGAGTTAGTTGACTTAATTAATGCCTCTTATTGTTCGTGGCATTAGGCATTTTGTTCGTGGTATTAGGCATTTTGTTCATGGCAATATGATGGCCCTTAAGTTTTGGGTAGTGATTGAATTTTCCTGTTTTACATGTTGATTGCACAGAGTTAATTTTGAAGATGAGACAATCGGTAGGATGGCAAGAAATGTGTACGTTTTAGTTTAGCAACATTAAAAGCCCAATTATCTTCTTTATATAAAAGAAGAAACAATTAAAGGATTTCTATTGGTTCCTAGTTTTCAGGAAATAAAAGAGGTAAACTCTCTTTGTGGGGACCTCCATGTACATGAGATGATTTAATTAAAGCTCTTTAATTATCATCTACCTTTTCCTCCTACTTACACAAATCATATACACAAACCATACCTTCATTATAATTTGGGTTCCATAAATATTACTAATAAAGTATCAACATCCTAATATAATAAAAACAACATAAAAATGTCCAAAATTTTAAGAAAAAATAACAATTGTAATCAATACAAAAGGAACTACTCCAATTAATAAAATAAAAATTGGATAAATTTTAGCATATAAAATCATATGGTACCCAGAAAGAAAACACAACATATATACATATTTTAGGAATTAATAAAAATAAAAGGAACATATAAATATAAATATATAAGAAACGGAAAAATATTCAAAAAATCGTGAAAAATATAACAAGTCATGTAAAAAAAATGTTTTCAAGGATTAGTCAAATTAAAACTACAATCATATCGACTTCAAAAAATTTATTTTAATCACAATACATTTTCATTTTATTTATAAAATCATCAACAAATTCGTTAAGAAAATCAACAATATTCATCATCAGATCTAACAACCTTTTGATGACAATAAATTAAAATTTGCGTATAAAATGAAGAATCTATCTCTTAAGTTAATTAAGAGGTAAATATTTTGAATAAAAATACTCGAGGAAATTTAATCAGTGAAAAAAATAAGGCATACTTATATAATAGAGAAAAACAAGAGAAAAAAACTTGATAAAAGATTGCAACTATAAATGCTACATCTAATAATCCTTATTTATTAAAGCAACAACCCCAGTGCTAATGTGTCAGCATGTGGTTGAAAGTAGATTATTTTATTTTTTAAATGTAAGTGCCCCACCACTCTCTCCACACTCTTTTATTTTCATCTACAACAATCAATCTGACAAATTAGACTAATGTGAATTGCTTAAAATAATTATAATTATTAATAATTTTTATTCTTAAATAATTATGATATAATAAATATTACTCTAATAATGTAACATATTAAAAAAATACAATAGTCAAATTTAATACAATTTTTTTTTAAAAGCATTCTTAAGTCTTTCGGATATACTCATTACGGACTTTGAGTTGGAGAGTTGTTTGGTTCATGCATATTATAAATGTGGGCCAAGACCAGCCCATACTAATATAACATCGATCACATTTTATACGTAGTTGGTATTTTTTAAGACGGATTTATTCATCTTAAAGAGTAGAATGGGCTAAATAACACTCATTTCTATAATGAGACAAATTTTTACAGCTTTCAATTCATTTTATTTCGGTCGTATGTGTGATACTTGACCCGTCTTAATCTTAAGATAAATATATCGGTCTTAAATGAGCGAATATTATGGGTATCAAACTCAAATATGAGTCACATGATACAGGTAACAAGTCACGGGTATAGGCATCAGGTTTAGATTAGAGTTCCGAGTTAGGGTTCCAATACGTAATTTTTTTATAACAAAAAAAATCAACTAAATTTACTTCACAAGATTTTTAGATCAAAAGACGTCGTGATAAAACTCAATTGTTAAAAATCAATGTAATCGAGATTTGATACTAATATAAAAAATTTTAAAATTTAAAACTAATGTAAAAAAGAAATTAGATTTATCTTTTGTTTAAAAACAACCAGCTAAGAAATGTGAAAGTAATGGACTAAAAAATTATTTACAATTTCTATTAATATCGTAATAAAATAGAGAAAAATTACATAAACAACCAAGAAAGACAAAATTACTTAAAACAAAAACTAAAAATAAATTGTATTCATTTAATAGGATCGCCATGTATAACTACTATCGTTAGAATAAGAATACTACATAGTATTAGAACTTTATTATTGATTGTAGAAGCCTAATAATATGTATAAAAATGATTACTTTTAAAAAAAATGACTAAACAATAAAGAAGCATAAAAATAACTTAAAAACGAAAAAAAAATTAAAATAGTTTTATTTATATACATATCATGCGATAAATAAATCATAATCTACAAAGTTCAAGACATAATTATTCACGTAAGTAATGTCTGAAATAAAGTTCGAAATAAATGAAAATGTGTTAAGATAATTATCGTCGTAATCAGGATTCGATTTTACGATCGCTTTTTTTTCAATAACACAGTCATATAATCATATTAAACGATTAATTACCATGAAAAAAATATATCCGTCCCGGTCATTTGTTTACGTTTGATTTTGAGACACACAAAAATGAATGGGGAGGAGATCATTTGTGGGTATTATTATTGACTAACAAGCGGATAAAGAGGTTATGTAGACAACCATGAATGGATCGGATAAACAAATAATCGGGCCAAAAGACTGAAAGAGTAATCACTAAGTATTTTGATGATAATACAAATTCGAAAAGCAAATCCGTGCAATTTACACAGGTTTAAAACTAGTTATTTCTATATTTGAAGGACAAAATTAACCTGACAAACATTTATTAATTTTGTATGCAAGCATTTACCGTATGAACATTGATTAAGTTGAAAAAATATGAAGGTGGTGTTTTTTATTGAACGTTATGACGGAGGCGGCGAAGGACAAAGGTATGGGTAAGATGACGGTAGTGGCAAATTTATAATTTATGAAGGATTGTTTCAGGGTTTGGAAATTATACTCTTCTACAGAGTATCCTTGATGATTGATTTAGGGGTTAGCAATTTGGGTTGTGAAGGAGTATCCGAAGATATGGGTTTTTTTGCTTTACTCATTTGTTTGGCTAGGTTCACAATTTGGGTGGTGAGTTGTTAGACGTTTTTAAAAATAGTTTGGTTTAATTGTTTAGTCCATGCTGTCTGGTATGAATTGAAGTTCGTAATCCCCACTTAAAACATAAATAAATCGGTAATTATCCATTTTAAATATAATACGGGTCAAATACTATCACATAATTCTAATGAAAACTTAAATTTTGGTACTTTCTAGGTAACAAGTGAGTTATGATATGCTTAAGACAGGTATGGTAGTGTCTGTGTATAAATAAGTAGTGCATTTGTGTAACTAAATTTAGGTCAATTTCTCGGTTTTTTATTTTAAAGGACCAACCACAATATTTATACTCCCTATAAGAGTTTTCAGGTTGAATGTTTGAGAAAGCAAAAATAAATCAATCCCTGACCAACCACAATATTTATCATGCACATTTATATGCTATAGATATAATGATATCACTTTTACGACCCATGCATTTTTTGCACGGGTTTAAAACTAGTATTATAGGAAGACAATTAATAGCCCATCTCATGTTATAGAATAAAATAGTAGGAGGAAAAACTTGTAGAATCTCATATTCTTTTAGTAGATAGGGGATTTGGTCATTCGCAAAAGTAAAGCCCGCGAACAATCAAAAGACCCCAAAACACGACACGAAGGAAACGGGTTAGAGTTCAAGCTCGGTGACCTATTTATGTAACTGGTAAGTGTTCAAGCTCGTTGACCTCTTAATACCAAAAGAGAAAGCCCCAGATAAAATCCGAGACTTTAGACTAATTAGTTTATGTAACGTAGTTCACAAGCTTGTCTCGAAAGTCTAGACGAACAGGTTAAAGATTATTGTGATTGATATTGTGTCGGAAAATCAGTGCACTTTTACGCCGGGTATCTAATCTGGGATATTATTTTGATCGCCTTTGAAGTGTTTCGCCTTATGAAATATGCAAGACAAACCGAGGGATACATAGCGCTAAAGCTTAATATGGCAAAGGCTTACGATACGGGGGAGTGAAATGTTTTTAGGCAGGTGCTTATTACTATGGCGTTTCATGGGAATTGGATACGGCGAGTAATGGATTGTGTCTCAACGGTAGCGTTTTTGGAGAATACAAAGGCAATACACTTTGCAACCTTTTCCAACCCAAAATCTAATCGAACAAATAAGCAGTAGCTTATGAGCTGTCTCGTCTCATTTAACGAACTTTAAAATTACACATAATACTTTTCTAAATTTAAATTCATTTTATTTTAAAATCATCAGCAAACAATCCACTCATCATTGTACTATCCGATCAAATTGTTAAAATAAAATTTAAGTAAAGCATATATTGTATTTGTGAAGATTAGGAAATTGGTTAATAAAACACACTAGATAATGGTAAACTTAAACATATCTAATAAAATGTTCAGTTGGTCTCATCGAAGACGGCGCATATTCGTATTTAATGAAGACATGTCGGATCCCCTCTCACAACTCACAAGGAGGCAAGTGGAGGATGATCCCCACTTAGGCCACGTTCTTTCTGACTTAATTTCAGCTTGTTTCATTTCAGCTCGTTTCATTTCAGCTTGGCTCTATTCGGCTTAATTCAGTCTAGCTTTAGTCAGTTTTGTATAGGTCATCTTTTCACAAAACTAAGTCTTACTTCAACTCCATTTACTTTCAACTTACCTCTATTCAGTTTCGATGACTTCAACTCACCTCCACTTTATTCAGTTCAGCTCGTTTCAGCCGAAAAGAACAGGGCCATACTCTTCCACTCGCCTCTTTGTGAGAGCGAATCCGACTCGTTTTCATTTAATACGGATATGCCTCGAATTCAATGAGAATTTATGTAAAATGTTTTACAGAGTAATATTTAACAAATATTGACATGTTGCTATAATTAACGACCGGGCTAAATCATCAACTCGGCCATATTTGGGTTTGATTAGTTCCAATCGGGTCAGTTTGAATTTGCCAGAACTCGGGATCGGCTAATCGAGCCTTCATGCAAAAGTTGGTTTAACTTTCTAATGCTTGAATTATGAATTACTCATATGCCCCTAATTTACATTTTCAAATTTACAAAAAATTTACATTTACTTCATATAACACAAATTTTCATAGCATTTACATTTACTCCAATATAATTTTTCGCAGTTAATCCTAAATATAATAATTGCGCAAATTTGAAAAAGAAAATATAAAATGGAAAACTTTGGTATAGGCCACCAAGGGAGCCAATAATAGCACAAATTCTCGTCGAAGACGGGACATATTCGTCTTCAATGAATATGGGTCGGATTCTCTCTCACAAGGAATTAAGCGGGAGGGCAAGTGAGGAACAATTTAGTTTTCCACTTGCCTTCTTATTAAAGGGTATCTGATCCATTTTCATTGAACGCGGGTATGCAGTGTATTCCATGAGAACAACTACCATAATAATCGCATACAACAATCCACTTTATAAATATACAGTTGTCTAGTGTCTAGTTGTCTGAAACAACTACCAAGCTTTATTGACTAAAATAATAAAGTTACTGATAAGGGTTAAGTCGCGTCACCTTAATCAAAGTAATCCTAATTCACTACTAACTCATAGTTAGCGGTAAGTAAGGTATCGAATCTACAGGGAGGCGGTATTATTCTAATTTGTTAAACTAGGTTCGTCTCTATAGTAACAATTTCGGGGTTTTTGATTTGTTTTTCTAAACTAATAGCAAACAATAACAATAAAGGGTTGAAAACAATAAGATTAAAAGTCTAGGCCAGGGTCTCAGGTTCACTAGGATTATTGCTCAGGGGTAAGGGTGTAATCAACTATCATGCAATAAACTTATCTAAGGTCACAAGATCAGTCGATTCAATTATGCCCTTTAGATTTACAATTTAACATGTGATCGCTATCATTAAACGAGTTATATTCAATTACGTAGTCTATCTTAGTCTTAACCCAGTCGGTTCGCGAGACTAATTAATTAATCCTGGCTAGTAATTAAGCAACTAGATTTAAAACGATAATCAAACAATAACCATGCTATTGCAATTCAATTAATTAGTCTATCTCTTCTAACAATCCTAGATCCCCTTTCAACCCTAGATAAGAATTTAGCTATTCATAACAATATTAATAACAGTGATAATAGATAAAGTAAACATGATTAACAATAATGAAAGGATTGACAAAGAATAATTAAAGAACTAGAAAGTAACTAATTGAATAACAAAGGAAGATTAAAGATGTAACACCCCCAATATCCTCTTCGTTTAAAAATTCAAATTTCATATATGGGTGTGCCACACTATAATGAAATGTAGTAATAAAACCATGATTTAAAACAAAAAGGATAAAAGTCCATATCAATAAAAACCAAGGTGATAAAATCCGATTACAATATTCCAAATTTAGCGGAAGCAAATCAAAGTTATAAGTCTCAAAAACCATCAAATGTTTTTTAAGTTCAAACTTCAAATATTCCATGATAGCGTGCTCTCCCCAAGAGTTCTCGACTCTACTTTCCACAAGTACCTGCCATACGATCTGCTCACAGAGGTTGTGGTCATCGCAGGTCCAATTAAGGACAAAACAAAAGAAGGATCAACAATAATGTTGAGTAAGGTAAACAATCCGAAAAGAAGAATTAGTAAGTTGTAGAATACTAACTTGAATTACATTTTCAAAACAATGTATGAGATATAAAAATTTTCGATATTAACATGTGGTATTTCATATAGTCAAGCAGAAATCATGAGTGTTTCCAAAATTTTCGAATCACATTCCTTCCAATACTTTTTCCATTTGAAAGAAAACATTTCTTTCCATAAGTTTCCAACATTTTCAAAACCACATTTCTTCCAATACATTTTCATTTGAAAGAAAACATTTCTTTCGATAAATTTCCATCATCGGTATACTTGGATAGAGGCCGTATGGAGAGGATCCCCTCGCCCTAGTCCGGATGAGACGGGGTTCACCAAACCATGTACTAAACTGTCCAAACATCTCGAGTGTCCACACCCCTCCAAGGGCCAACCCCAAGGAGGAAGATAAGAGGACGGGTTCTCGATCAACTAACCCCCACCAAAAGCTCTGTATAGGAGGTCCCTTATTTGGGACAACCTACCCCTCTACAAAAACCGTTTCTGAACCAATATCAAAACCTAATTATGAAAGACGAGTTTTCCTTTTATAATAAAAATCTAATTGACTAGGTTAAACTAATTAAGGAAATCCGCGGCTGCCAAATACTAGGCTGCTCGATCGAGCAAGACCAGCCCGACTCGATCGAGCAAGGCAGTGTTGCTCGATTGAGCATCCCTTCAGACGACTCGTTTCTTAGTTTTTTCTTCATTTCTTTTCCACCGCTCTCGATTCCCGTGCCTAAACTTCTACGATCTGACTCCGCTATGCTCCATATCAACTCAAAATCTTCAAATGCATCCAATCTGCATTAAAACATAATAGAAGCGGCATAATCGATATTCTAGCTAAAATAGCATAGAAACAAGCAAGGAAAGACAATAAATCGAGTCTTATGTATCTAAGGGAAGCATAAAATATGTAAATAAATAGTGATCATGTGACACCCTCAAATTTGCGGAAAGAAAAAAAATTATTTAAATACATAAACGAAATATGATAATACATAACGAAGGTGTCATAACATAAAAAGGTCATTACAAAACGGAAATACTATTATACAAAAGAAATCTACCAGACGGGAGACATATCTCCCGTATAAATACGGAAATAAAAGTGTGTACAATAATATACAAACTATGAACCGAATATAGGTCCAAGGTAAATACTTCGCTCGCTAGCTCGTCCATGTACCCCAAATATGCAACACCACCTGTTCGACCGCATTAAATATAAACACGGAAGCCACAGTCAGTGGGGAGTAACTCCGAGTTCTCCCAGCCACGAAATGTCGAGGTTAATTAAACATGAATAACATAAAAGCAATGTATATGGGAAATACAAAACTTTAACATATATGATATGCTTTTCATGTTATGAAACAAATAACTAACATATAACCTATCATATGAAAGCTATCATGTGAATCCGATAATAAAATATACCTCGAGGTAGGGAAGCTGGTATGCTGGCTCAGCGGTTACCATGTAACATGGCCCTGATACACTCAAACCCTAATCAACACGTAATCATGTGAATCAGTTAACAATCGGTAATCCAAACTCTATCAATCTTAGCCGGCTTGCATCTCACCTTCTAAAACTCATAGAATCATACAAACATGAAAGACCAATACGTCTACAAACAGGCATAAGTTCTTAGAACCGTCAAGAGTCTCTGTAACTCGAGTCTATACCACAAGGTAGGAAACATCCTAGCCCTAGACTGATCAGACCTAGCGACAACAGCTAACCCATTCCCTGTCTCATTACATAACCGTACATGAGAAACTCTACTAGGCGACCCCCTAAGCAGAGATGGCTGGTACTTAAGCTGGCTCCTTTCTCCCTTCCCAAAGCGGAACTCTTAGGATGCCATGCCCCGACTTGGAGATAAGCCCCCCAGGCCGTGACACAAAAGCTATCAAGCGGTAAACTCCGTATGCTCGTTAAAGATAGTACGTGCCTATCAATGTCGTGGTCAAGATAACTCATTTAGAATTAGCATGGTCAAGACGCCATATACTCATAATTCTCTATGGGTACTTAGTCAACACGACACCAACCATATAATAAAACAGTAACGGGAAAACATCCTATCATGTGACTAATTGCATATCAATAATAATCAAATATCATATCGCCTCATATCTACTAAGGCTAATTCATAATTAAATACAACCTCACTTGAAGACAAATCCCCGACCCGAGTCCCGCGACGGGTCATCAGTCACATCGGGGCTGACTAGATCTTAGTTTGACCAAACCCGTTGGATCAAACCGGCTAGAAGCAGAGTCTTTATCACATAGACATAAAATCAACATATTCATTACATGTTATTTTATTACTACTTCTAACATGTGAATTATCATATTATACCCAAAAACCCGCTTGACTAAAATGATAACCAATTAAACTACGACCTCGTCTTATAATTTCTAACATGTGAGAAATAATAATTTATGAAAAAACCTTTTTAATTAAATATTTTACTTATTAACATTTCCCACTTGCTAAATATTACAGAACACGATAAAAATGACGATAACTCAAAAACCGTCACAAGTCCCAAAGTGGGACCCACGGGCTGAGTTGGGCCGGACCCCACATGGGCCTGGACTGGGCCCACGGCTGATTTGGGCTAAAATGGGCTGTTTTGATTAAATTTCTAAAACCGATTTCTCATATTTTCC
>JAIUZE010073778.1:0-19912 GCA_022085475.1 Heliosperma pusillum | reverse complement strand
TTATCAAACTTATACCGCTAACGGTGAGATGCAAGCCCTAGTGAGCGTATTCGATTGCCTAAGAGTGTCTATCCCGAGTCTTGGAATAACATGATGGTTACGGATTTGATTTCTATATGATCTTGTCTTTATATCTCGGATTGCCTATTTATTCTTATCGCAACTCACATGTATATATATATATGCATGCTTTACTTTCGTATTTCCTTATATGTACGTTTAATGTGATATGGCTGGGAGAACCCGGAGTTACTCCCCATTGATTGTGGCGTTCATGTTTTTCATGAATGAACAGGTTGCTTGCATGGATGGCTTTTTGCTTATGCTATTTTGGGTTTGGGTGTGAGCTAGCGGGCGTTGTCCCTGGATGAAACACCTCTAGACGTTATTTAGCTAGTTGCTAATTCTATTTCGAAAATACCCCATCTATTTCGAAAATACCCCATCTATTTCGAAAATACCCCATCTACTTCGAAAATACCCCATCTATTTCGAAAATACCCCATCTATTTAGTAAGATCACTTTTACTTGTTAACCTTTTGGAGAGACTTCGTCTCTTGGTGTGGTATAATTCGTACTCTAGTTTGTAATATATGACACTCCTCGTATTCTTTCCTTGCATGTATAAAAGTTTTTAAAACTTCATATTTCCGCTATATAATTCACATGCTTGTATGTTTTATCTTTCCGCATTCGCGAGGGTTGTCACAATATACGATACAAACCGTAAAATAGGGCGATTTGGCATTTAACATTAGCATGTTTTATACATATTATAATTCTGCATTTTTATTTATGAATGTCATATTTTCAATTTATGAATGTCATAAATTGGTTTATGTAATTTGGAATTATGTAATTTTATCTTAGTATGGCCTTAGTTTTAATCGATATTGCCCGAAATGTAAGGGAATATTCATTCGGTTGTAATTTAATGTGATCTCGTATCACTTTTATTGTATTATTTTATTTTTACAAATGTATAATAGGAAATTATTGTAATTTTATTATATATTTTGTAACTAATTGTAAAACCGAAGTTTCCCAAAGACGGTGCCATTCGGAAAGGAGTTCCGAGAGAGAGACGGTGACCTTGGGAGGCGTGCTTATGAAGTTCAAGGGACCAAAGGAGTTGGTTTCCGAATTTGTAATAGAATATATGATTTTCTATTCTAGGAAAGGCCATACTAGGAGTTTTACTTTTATGCTTGCAATTTATTTAATATGTTTGCATGCATTGCCAAATCGCCATAACATGACTTGCATATTTCATCGAGTATTCGACCGTATCAATTAAAATTATCGTTAATTCATCGATTTAGTTCACTTAAACGAGATAGATAATAAATTGACATGACTTCTCATGATAAATAATTGAGATCAAGCCATACCAAATGTAGAACCCATGAATCCCAATTTCGCATGTGTTCCGGGCTTAAGATAAATATTAATGTAATTTTATCGATCGAGAGTTCTAATGTAGAATAAATTAAAGAGTTAATCCACCGAATTATGTTAATAAGGGATGAATCGGCTTACCGTGCCCAAGTTGATATGAATTTGGATCTTGGAATCATTTATAATAGTTGGGTAGAGGTCACTATTTAAATGTAAAAACTTGTTTAAAATGATAAATGCTGACATTTCCTTTATGTCTAAAATTTTGTAGTTAATATTGTATATTCGCAATGGCAAATGCTAATTCATCCACTACCACCTATGCTCCAACTCTCACAAATGTCTCATGGCTTCGATCCTTCATGGATCGATGCAAGTTAAAAAAGAATGACGCTAATTTTACCGATTGGGATATGCAACTCCGTTTGGCCGCGGAGGGTGACAACAAGTTTCGTTATCTTACCAAAGCCTCTCCCGAAACACCTAATGAAAGGTCAACCGCCGCCGCAAGGCGAGCCTATGAGGCTTACTACAAAGAGTCCGCCGCGATCAAAAACATTTTGATCTTCTCGATGGAGGCCGATCTTCACGGGAGTGCCATAAGATGAGCACGGCCTATGAGATCTATGCCAAGCTTGTGACCATGTTTTTCACAAGCTCCTAAGATCTTACAATATGAGACAGCTTCCACATTATTCAACATGAACCTAAAAGAGGACCAAAAGTTAGCCCTCATGTACTCAAATTGATTGAGCATGTTGAGACTCTTAAATTACAAGGGGTGACCATTCCCGAACAACTCGTTATCGACTGAGTCTTACATTCCTTGTTGAAAATCAAAGCATATGTGCAGTTTAGGGTAAACTACAATATGCAAAACATGAAAATTTCTCTTCATGAATTACACAAGATGCTTGTGCAAGCTGAGAGAGACATGGGACTAAATGTTAGCACCTCCGATGATATAATAGTAAGGGGTAGTTCAAGAAAGATGGTAGTAAAAGGAAGAAGCCCTCCACCTTCAAGGGAAAGGGTAAAGCTATTGAAAATAGCTCTCCCATGCCCAAGTAGGGTGCCTCCAATGAGGAAAAATGCCATTATTGTAATGGCGTAGGGCATTGGAAGAGGAATTGCTCTAAGTATCTTGGAGATCTTAAAAACTGGAAAGATTGTTTCAGTTAGTAAATTTTCATCCCTATCATTTATGTTATGATCTCAACTTTGGTATAAGATACAAGTTGTGATTCTTACCCTATTTAATTGTAATTAGGGCATCCTAGCAAGGATAAAGGCAAGGACAAGCAAGCCTAAGAATGCTCTTCAAGGGAAGCTAAGGTAGCTACCCATGATTGAAGACCTATGGAAGCTTGGTCTCATTTTGAATTGTCTAAATTTTGGGATGTATTTTGAGACATTGTTTTTAGAACTTTTATAATTTCCTTGTTTGACATGGAAACTTATTTAATTCCTTTTATTAACATTGGTTGTAATTGGATTTAGTGACTTGGTTTTCAACCCAAGTCACTTTGTTTGTTGAAACTTTTTAGTTCTAAAAACTTGTCATCATACTCTACTTGCACTAATAACATAAATTGTATCGACTCAAATTGATCATATTAGAATTATGATGATTGGATCCTTATAATAGAAGACTAAGAATTCGATTCTCACTTTGAAAGATCAATTGCTAAGTCAAAAGTTAGTTATTGAACTCAAAGTAGGGAGTCTGCCAAACCAACTGGCCACACCCCTTATAAAGATTGTAATTGACATGAATATGAGTACACCTCATTAGCTTATAGAACTAGTCTATCTCGAAGCTAAGACTCGATGTTTTTACAATGAAATTGTTAGTAGATCACTTAAAGGTCATGTTGTGATACTTCTATCTCCCTCACTAGTATGAGTACAAAATTGTTTGTGGCTCATAAGGCTATCTTTAAATAAAATAGTTGTATTTTTCTAAAGATAGAGTGGGAGAAAATAAGCCACAACGGAAAACTAGTTAGGAACTAGTGAGGAAACCAAAAGAAAATGTTCTTTGGTTAGACTCAAGACTGAAACCAAAAGAAAATGTTCTTAGGTTAGACTCAAGACTAGCGAGGAAACCAAAAGAAAGCGTTCTTAGGTGAATCCTTATACTAGTGACGAGACCAAAAGAAAATGTTCTTCATATAATAAGATTATGATCTATGTAAGTGGAAGCACCTAGAACTTTTTAAAATTCGATTTTCTAACATAAGAGACTTATGAAAATAAATTATAAATGGAATCGATGCAAAGGAATGATGTATTTGGAGTTGTTCAAAATCATTCTATAAACATGAAGATGTTTTAATTGGAAGTGTCCAATTATAGTTGCATGGATAGAGATGTAGATGTCTGCAAAAGCTAAGTTAAAGCGTAACTATGCTTAGATCCAAATCATCAGTAAAATACCTCATATTAAGTGTGTACAAGATGTACAACAAAACCACGTGTCCAAATAGGGATTTGGGATAGGATGTGTACATGACACAAGCTTAAGGTATATAGGTTATGATGATCTTTTCTATTATGAGATATAAGAAGTTTATCACTCGAATTGTCGGAACTTCATGTGTAGACATGAAGTTCATTGGGAGTTAAAATCATGTAAAGACATGAAGTTCAGTGGGAGAAATTATTTTCCACGTGAATGACGTATCACTCATTATGAGTAACGTATTCGTGTTACCTTTTTTGAAAGGAGTGGTTGGATTTTAATGCTGGATGAAAGAGGGAAACATGTATACTAAAATCAAAATCTATTGTGGAATAGAAGATTTTATTTTGGCATTTAGAAAAGTGTCTTATATCGATAAGATCCTTTATCTATTTCAACAAGTTATATAGGTTATTTATGTTGATAAAAGTGGGATCACTATGAAAGGGTCATAGTCATCCACTAAACCTAAGAGTTGTTGATTTCATGAGTACTAATATTTCCTCCATTAGGACTATCATGTATGCCATTACATACACGTACCTAAATAAATTGTATGCTAGGAGCATGACAAGCCTATAACAAATCAATCCACATGAAAGTCATTGGATAGCCTACAAGAACATCCATAGAGTTCTCAAGGAGAACTAGGGATACATTCTTGTGTTTGGTAGAGAAAATTTGATAATGTGGTAAAGGTTACACAAACCCAAATTTCCAAACTTATGAGGATTTATCATATTCCTAGGCGTACTTTTGTTATACAAGAAGCGAATAACTAAAAGGATGATTGAAGAGTCAATCATTATAAATTCTACAAATAGAGACCTAGTACATTATGATGAGGATAAGGTGGCTTAGAAGGAGCTAATGGTAGATCCTATCACCTAAATACCTATCAGTTATCATGATAACGAGTGGGATCATCTTTCAAGTTAAAGAGCCCAAAACTAGATAGAGATCTAGACATGTACGTAAATGAATTCATGTTATTAGGAATAATGATGGATGGAAGGAAAAAGAAATTCACAAGGTTGGAATAAATGAATATATGGTATATTCACTACCCAAGCCTTTATTGCATTTAACATGATTGTCATGAATTATCATGGACGAAATAGACTTTAGATTATATGATATGAAGCAATAACATTGTGTTGATTCTTCATATATGATAATCACATTTATCGTTTGAGTTTCATAAACTCGGTTTTGTGCTTTGTTATATCCAAATGGATTGTAGAGATAATTTTTTGACTCCATTAAAGTTGACTGGATTAACATAGCATTGGCCCCTAGTTGCTTATATGAGGTGACGTCTCCAAGTAACTAGAGTGTGATGCGATTGATGGCAAGTTCAAGTGCCATAGGGTCATAAGGGATGACCAATCGATCACATAGACAGACTATAAGGGACAATCTGTCAGGCAGTGACCGCTTATAGAATTCTGGCAATTCTTGTAGCCTGGTCGTGGCAAGAGCTACAAGTATTCTTTTTGAGTCAATTCTTTGACTAAATACTTTTCGCCTAAGGTGGCACAGTTTCAGAGTGACTTTGATTTATGCTCTACGACCTTCGTAACTGGGGTCACATGAGCATCTTTTGGGTCATGATGAACTGTGGCTATGCAAAGGGAATAGTGCGATAGGAATTGTCCACCCCTTGTCAGGGTTGTTTTAAAATATCAAGGCCACTCGAGGAGTAGTAAGCTGAAAATGCAAGGCCACGCTCGGAAGATATCTATGGTAGATAATTCCGGTCAGACAGTTACTCTCCAGATCGAGGAAACCACTCTTGATATGATCAAATGCAAGTACGACATGCAAGGCACCTTGCATTGAGTGAGAGATTGTAATAGGACAAGAGAATTGGTGACGCACACTTGTCTCGGGCAAGAGGGAGATTGTTGGAGTAATAGTCATCAACAATAGTGCGATCACATAATTAAATCTCAATAATAAAAATACAAAGGGATGATGAATATTATAGTCAATTGGTCAACATAAATTGGTAATGATTGGCTCAATTGAGTTTGACGCAACTGTCGTTTGACGGTGGTGATCAGTTGATCCCTTGAGGATACACCTAAAGGACAATCCCCAAATCATGTACATTAATTAATTGTATAGTGATACAGATTAATTATTCCCTTAATTTGAACAAGTGATTAAATAAGATTCATTTTAGTAATTTAATTATTATATTACTAAGAATGCATTATGTTTATGAAACATTTGAGATAAGCAAAATTGATTGATTATAATTAAAAATTGTTGTAGATTATATTAACCAAATATGAGATGACCCATTTTATTTACATGTAATTATAAAATGTGACTTAAAATGTTAAGTCTAATTTATTTGTTATGAAATTGCATTTAAATTAGTTAAATGCACATTTATAAGCTTAATTACATGTCACATGTCACATGTGTGACAAATGACAAAATCACAAAAAAAATAAAATGGACACCCATTTTAATGGGTGCACCGGTTTTTTGGGTAATTAGGGTAGGTTTTGTGCATTATTTATTGTTCTAATCAAGATTAAAACAACATCATTGCATACCTAATCCTATAGCTAGTCTACCTTCTTTTAAAGACAAAAAGGAAAGGCAAACCCTTCCCCATGAGCATGTGTGGCCGGTCTATTAGCATGCATAAGAGGACTTGTTCTTCTTATTTTTTTAAAAAGACATCTCATACATGCAAAAATCTAAATTATCTCTCAAAAACCTCAATCTTCTCTCTAAGAAAACTTAAGAAGTTTTCCTACAAATTGAGTTCATGTAATTTCTAATAAAATTACTAAGTGTATTAATAAGAGTTATTGGAAATAAGATTCAAAATCAAATGTTTTAGATGTGCTACACAATCCAGAATTAAGATTAGACATGGGTCACCAATTTTGAGCCTTTTTCAATCTATATGACAAGTAATTTCTAGTTTAGGTCAAGAATATAATTACCTTTGATTGGTATGGGATAACCATTGACCAAGTAAAGGCAAAAAAAAAGATACAACGCTTGTTCCATTCACAAAAGTGAAACACTTGTGTCATACACTAAAGTGGATACTATATTCTTTATTTAGAGGTCATGTACATAATAACGTTTATTAAAGTATACCTCTAAATCCAAAACTAGATTGATCACATTATAACTTTTATATGTCTCTATAGAAATAAAACTACAATAGTTATATTTCCCTTATAGGTCGACATTTAATCATGGCTAGTCGTCGCACGAATCATTATTATATGCATTGAATACATTGATGAAAACCATAATGGGTATCTAATACCCAAAACTTGCATTTTAGCAAAATAAATGTCGATCATATAGATATTATGGGTGAAAATAGTACACCCAATTTCTAACTCTTTAGAAAACTTGGGGCAAATTGTTTTCTAGTGTCTTACACTGTAAAATAGAATCATCAAAAGTTGGATTTGACACCTTGCTTGGATTTTGACTTTACTATTCAAAATAGACTTGCCTTTTTCCCTCGCCTTGTGCCAACATCGTGCCAACCTATTCTTGAACCTCGTTCTATTCTTAACAATTAAGAATAAAACATCCTTCTTAGAGCTCCCACTCACTTTCATAAATCTCCTTTTAGACAAGTAGATTAGAATTAAAATGAAGATTACTCTTCATTTCATTTATGGTTTTACCTTCAAAAAGGTTAAACCTTTCATAAAGTGACTACGGTATTTGGTTAAACATGATTTCAAATAAATCGTGAAACCTTGTCATCCCAACTGATTTGGCCTCTTTTGAGTTAAGTCTCGATAAAGAGCATTACGACGACATACCAAAAATTAAAATATTTTCGTTGGAGCGAAAAGATTGATGTACCATTGTTATGAGAAGACGTCACTAAAAATCAAAACGTTTTTGACTAAGTGTGACTTATTCATTTACTCTTCATAAGAGACATTTGCAATGGTGAATATGAGGATCAAAAGATAAAATTCATTTTGTCTTTAGCTACGGTGGTTTAAACGGAGATTGCAATCAAAATGCTACCGTATAAAATAATGGAAACCCTTTCCATGATTGAACGGATTTACAAGTTCATAGAAGGATAAATTTTTGTCATTGCGCGAATAAATATGAACGGAAAATAAACATTCATTGCTATAATTTACTTCACTTGTAAAAACAATTTTAAAAAAGTCACTCATATAATGACCCCTCACGAAATTATATAAGTGATTCCAAGACCCATCTTTAGACAAAAATAGTCATCGCATGCTACCTTTATCTAAAAATGGTAAGTCAATACTTGACTAATTCTACACTTAGAACTCTTGGTTGACGGATTTCAACTAAATCCATCTCCTAGTCCCAAGATAACGCTTATCTCGTTGAGTACAATCCAATTTTGGCTTGTGATCGCATCACCCTACTTACCCGAGGTAAAAAAGGGACCCACGAGCGTGGTAGCCCTAATGAACACGGGGTTCATAGGTGTTACTAATTGGTAAGGCTAAATCTCAATTTTTTTAAGTTATGTGAGAGGTCTTGTCAATTTTGTTATTAATTCCCTATAAGCGAACTAAGTCGGTGAATTTTGAATAACTTTGAATTGACAATCGAGAAATAAAATGCATGTTGGCGATTTTGGCATGTGCGGAAAAACATAAAGCAAGCAAATAATAAATCCTAGTATGGCCACCTAGCTAATCTAATTAACTAGTAGATTACAAAATCGGAAACCAACTCCTTGGCCCCTTGCCTCTGCATGGCACCGTCTTTTGGAACACCGACTTCGGGAATCTCCGTCTTTATAATAATTAATTACAAAAAGATACAAATAAAATTCCTATTATACATTTGATCTAAAAATGAAATTAAATTATTACAAACGGCGCTACGAGATCGCAAATAAAATTACAACCGAATCGGTATTCCCTTACATTACGGGTAATACCGATTAAAATAAACTAGGCCATACTAGGTACAACTTGCATTTAAAATTAAATAAATGACATTCATTCATTCAAAAATAAAAACATAAATAAAATGCTGTAAAAATCATGCCAAAATCGCCCTTAATACTTATCATGATCATTCTAGCTCGGTTTTATGGATTTTATCGATTTTTAACCATTAAAAATCAATAATCAACACTTAAATCGTATTTAAGCTCAAACTAATTATCTAAACTGATTTAGAACTCAAAATTAGTCCCACTAACTTTTTTTGTATTTAATTAGTTCGAATTGATCGTATTTGCTAAATATAGAGGTTTAATCATAACATTTATGAAGTAAACCCAAAATAAAATATAAAAATCATAAAAATTTGAAACCAAAAATTTTGTACATTCTGGAACATTTCCAGGAACTCTAAAAAACAGAAAAATTTGCCCAAAAATTTCGAATAAATGTTATGAACAAATAACATAGTATTCAAAGATTTTATCAAATAAAAATCATTAAATATAGTAAAATAGTGAAACAAATTATAAAATTTCACCAAGATGATATAAATCAGAGTATAAAATGTACCAAAAAAGTTTCAAGACCAGAAAAGGACGTTTCAGTTTTATGATCATAATAATCTCACTTTATTGACTTTTATCTTATAAAAATCAATCATCATGCAAAACTTCATTAAAAGTCACGAAATTTTACATATAGTATGTACAATATGCATGTGAGATCATATAAATAGTTAATGGCCAGAATCAACATGCAACTATTTTTAGTTAACTTTTAACATAAAATATGCATATTAACATGATTTAAAGGCCATAAATCAAAATAAATAGCAAATTAATCCCTAAAATCACCAAATTTGACCACAACCATTTTGAGGTCCGTAGGTATGCATGAAAATCAAAAATTTTGTGCAAAACAATTTTTAACACAAAATTTCAATTTTACCCAAGTTATCGTGTAACTCGATTTTAATGCTTAAAATCGACATGCATGTAACAATTGAGCTCTGATACTACATGAAAGTCCTAGACCTTAATTAGACTCCTCTAATTAGTTCTTTAAATTACATTAACTTAATGATTTAGGATCTAGTTATCATGCATGCAAATATAAAAGCATAAATATAAAGATAAGAAGAAATTTCTTTACAATGAGAAATTTTCGGTCAAAATGGGCACAATAAGAAACGCTTTTCTTATTGTTCTTGAGCATGAAATTAGTGGATGATCCTCCAAAAATAACCTCCAAAGTAGAAGGTCTCCTTCTTGTCGCACCCAAGAATCAACCCAAAAACACTATATTTATTAACTAGATAAATATATCATTGTCCCTTCAAAGATAGTAGTAATATTACTACATGAGTAATATATGAAGTATATTATATTTGTGTGAGTTTCTTGAGAGAGGTTAAGAGAAGAATGTATGTAAGAATTTGATAATGAAAGTTGAGCAACACTTGCTCTCTCTTGTCTACATGAAACCGGCCAAAAGCCTTATAATGGGAAAAATATTTTGCTCATTATTTATTTCACATGCATTAGGTAGTGTATGGTAGTGTATGTAATAATTAAAGAAATTAGGACAAGTTACATCACTAGGTGGAGTGTAGAAATATGAGAGAATAATCATCATTACTCTCCACTACTACTAGACCGTCCACCATGTGTATGAAATGGTCCATTTTGATTTTTTGATATTTGTCTCACAAATACTTATTGATCAAATGCTTAATTATCTTATATAATCAAGTATTAATTTGATCATATAACAATTATATGACTCAAATTAATAAATAATATAAACTCAACTTTTAAGTGATATTTTACCATTATATCAATATATAATGGGTCCCACAATGCCCAGTTAATTAATTTTACAACTCCTTGTAAATATAATTAACTAGTTACCTCTACCTCAAAATATATACATATCCTCAACTAATTTAATGAATTAACGATTAATCACTAAATTAAAACTTATTTAATTGTATTAAAATAAGACGTAAAATTTTATCAATCAATTATCGTATAATTTAACAATAAAATTAATTTGCTCGAGTTCTTAACTCAATATCTAATAATTAGCTCACATAACTAAACATATATCAAATATATGTAAGGGACTAATTAAACTATATCGTATACAAATAATTAGTTTTCTAAAAGGGTCTCATCCTATAGGTGTGACCTAAAGGGATCAGTTGATCACCGCCGTCATACGACAATAACGTCAAACTCTAGTCAGCTGAGCGTTACCGATTTACGTTAATCAACTGACGTGGAGTATCAAAATATACTAATCATGCCACGTATATTCCAAATGAGATTTATTATATAAATGCACTATTGTGGAGGACACTTACTCCAACACAAATAAACATGAAACTAGCTCAACAGGGCGGGTAGGTACCATATTAGAAACATCCTCAAAACACATCTACCAACTCCTTACATTAGCTAATAAGGAAACTGCCTTACAAGAGAATAGGGAAGGCGAACATGATACAAGGAACGCTAGGAGGCATCATCAAATGACTACGATAATATGGAAAGGATGCCGGCGGAAAAGCGAGACGAGGTTGATCTAAGGAAGTGAACCTACCAGGCACGATCTCCGTGTGAGCATCGACTTTGGCTCGGCTGAGTACATAGATGGATCCTTTAGCTTTGGCACCGGGTGCGGGAGTCTGACGATCGGGGCACTCACGAAAGCGGTGACCCGGCTTCTTGCAGAAAAAGCAAAAGAGGGGCCTATCATAGCATCCAACTCCGGGGTAAACGGGTTTCCTACAACCGTCACAAATTCGTCCTAGAGCTTGAGCTTAAGGGGGAGCATTGGGCCTGGAGCCGCACTTGGGTTAGCTTGAGGGTGATAAGGAACAAGTGTTCTCGCATTGGAGTTTGAGGGAGCATTAAAACGCCTCTTGTTAGCATAGGCATTAGAAGAAGAGGGAGTGTAACACCCGGAAATGTACCCTATTTTTCTAGTAGAAATATTTTACGAAATCTTTTCAGCAAATTTAAGTTTTAATTTATAATTTTAAGTTTCGAGTCGAATTTAGAATTTCCGAGTTCGTATTTGGAATTTCTGCGAGATTCCATGAAAATCCCGTCTTAAGACGAGTTTGACTTTTCTTGACTTTTGAGTCGAATTTGACTTTTCTTGACTTTTGAGTCGAGTTTGACTTTTCTTGACTTTTGAGTCGAGTTCGGCTTTTCTTGACTTTTGAGTCGAGTTTGAATTTTCTTGACTTTGGAACCGTCTTTGACTTTTTGTTGACTTTTCTCCTACACAACTCACACTACTCCTTAACCTAAATTTCATTCAACACAAAATCAAACTCAAACCAAATTTTACTTCTTCCTTAAGAAACCTTGCCTCCATAACTTTTCGATCTTAGATTCATCCTAGCTCGTTCATTACTCGATAGAATTACGTAAGTAGTTCTTATTCTTCCCCTTACCTTCCTCTATCCGTATTGTATAAAATCAATCGTCTTTTCTCGCTTTTCAAATTTCCGTCTTTCTCAAGATGAATTTCATTCATCTTTTATGATCTTTATGTAGGTGGTGACCCCCGATCCCGACAAAGACTATTACCTTATTGAAGAGGAGCTTGACGATTAGTAGAGACGCTTTAAGGTAACGGTGAAGGGTTACTCGATATCATTTACGTGTTTTATGTGATTTCTAGGATAGAAACCGTATGTAGATTCTGGTTAGTAAGCTTATGACTTGTATTGTTGTTGATGGATGTTGTTAGTTGTTAATTGATATGAGAATTGATGATTTGTAATGATAAATGAGGTTTTTGTTGTTGATAACATGTTGATTTTTGTTCGTCCTTGAATCCCGTGAAGGACGCAGGCTGCGTTTGAAGGACGCAGGCTGCGTCGTAGGACGCAGGCCGCGTCACCCGCTGCCAACAGAATTTTTCCTGCACTGACCCCTTTTCGTAAAATGATCATATCTCCTTCGTTACTTGCTTGTTTTGGGCGTGTGACATCTCGTTGGAACCGTAAGAGGTTAAGCTATCACCTCGACTTGGAATTTCTGCATTCCCATATCTAGAACTCTAGTTATGACCGTTTGAAGTGGACCCTTGTTTTCGTTGGTTTCCAAACAACATTGTTTTGGAGAGGTGATCTATGTTTTTATTCATTATGCTTCATAAACTTGTTCTAATGCTTATGTATCATGTATTGACTCATGTTTATCATATTTAAACTTATATGATTCCCTATTCACATGTTTTGTGACGGTTTTTGGTATGTTCCCACTTTGAGTCGGTTTTTACAAATGATATGGTTTGAGCACTATTTTGTCTTGTGCTTTGTACTCTCATTCCCTTGGCTACCTTCCCGTTCGTAAGGCTGGAATGTCGGAACGGAGAGGTATCCTACTGCTTAAATGCATGTGTTAGTGGGCATACGACGACGTTGTTGGGAGTTGAACGCTATGCGTTGTTCGACCCGGCCGTCAAATGTTGTGTTTAATTGCGAGGGTGTGTGTTATTTGAATGTAGCGTACCGCATGTTATGAGGCTTGAGCCGTTTTCCGCCTCTTTCGTGAATTGATCTACCAGAATTGGGTACTCGGCGTTTTTTTGTAAGACCGGTCTTGGGATGAAAAGTGATCGTATATCGAATCGGAAAACGTGATTCCGAGAATCTGGCAGGTTTAGATTAGAGGACTTATCGTTCTACCAGGAGGAGGAAATTAGTTCTACATATACGAAATGTGATCGTGTATGCGTTCAGGGAAATGTGATCTCGTGGATGCCTTTAATCATACTTGCCATGTACACGATGCTAGTGCGTTTCATTTACCGTGAGAGATTCGTTTTGTGTCGTTCTTGAATGCGTGATTTCATGATATTGTTCATGGTCATTGCATGATTGGACACCGTCAATGTCTTGGTTCGTGAATGGATGATAATATGTTGGTTTTAATGTGATCATCGCATGACTTGGACTTGGTTTGTTGTCGAGTCTCAATCTTATCAATCTTATACCGCTAACGGTGAGATGCAAGCCCTAGTGAGCGTATTCGGTTGCCTAAGAGTGTCTTTCCCGAGTCTTTGAATATCATGATGGATTCGGATTTGTGCTTCTTATGTTCTTATCATTATCTATCGAATTGCCTATCTATTCTTATCGCAACTCACATGGATATCTATATATGCATGATTTAACTTTTGTATTTCCTTATATGTACATTTGATGTGATATGGCTGGGAGAACCCGGAGTTACTCCCCACTGATTGTGGCGTTCATGTTTTTCATGAATGAACAGGTTGCTTGCAATGGATGACTTTTTGGATATGATGTTTTGGGGTTCGGGTGTGAGCTAGCGGGCGTTGTCCCTGGAAGTTTCACCTCTAGACGATTTAGCTAGTTTTGCTAAACACTTGTTCTTTGCTAACCTTTTAAGAGACCCCGTCTCTTTGTTGTATTTCCGTATTTAGTTTGTAATATTTGACACTCCTCGTTTTATTTATCTTGCATGTATAAAAGTTTTTAAAAACTACCTATTTCCGCAATATAATTCACATGCTTGTATGTTTTATATTTCCGCATTCGCGAGGGTTGTCACAGGGAGTGAAACGTCTTTTGTTATTGAAGTTTGACCTTGGATTGAAATAGGGAAAAGGAGAGGGATTTTTCATCTTTGCTTCGTCCTTGATGGCCTTCATGGAGTTCTCGGCCCAAAGGGCAACATCATACAACTCTCCGAAAGATGTAGAGCTCCTCCTTACCTTGCTTTGGAGCTAGGCATTAAGCTTATTACGATAGTAAAAAGCTCGGTCTTCATCATCTTGAATGAGTCTTGGGGCAAAGTGAGCAAGCTTGTTGAATTGGGTGGTGAAGTCTTAAACCGTCAAGTCACCGTGTTTGAAATCGATGAATTCTTTGAGTCTTTGTTGTTTGAGTTCTTTGGGGTAGATACGGTCTTCAACAAGAGTCTTGAAACGTTCCTAATTGAAATTGACTTCCAGAGTAGCAGTAGGACTAGTAATTGACCACCAGTTGTCGGCTTCTCTCACAAGTAAGTGCTTAGCAATCCTCACTTTGTCTTTCTCCCGGACTTGATACAAGTCGAATTGCTTCTCCATCTCGCGGAACCATTCCGAGAGCTCGGTAGGGTCCGGTTCTCCATCATATGGCTTGCTCTTGCTCCTAGAAATTTGACTAGCTACCCAAGCATAGCCTCCTTGCCGATGGTCTCTCTAAGAGGAGGGGCTTGGTTAGCATGAGCATGAGCCGCATCTTGTTGATTCCTTTGGACTTGAGTGAGAGTCTCTAAAATGACATTCTCTATGAGTCGAGGTCTAACTATCTTCATAAGACATGAAAACAAACAAGGTTAATCCTAACACTTAGCATAATCATAGAGACAACCAAGTAAAGTCCTTAATTTCTACCCATCTCTTAGTCATTAATTTAAGGTCAAGTTATAGTTTAGGTTTAGGGTTCACGTGTGTGCGTCGAGAGCTTCATAGGCTCTGATACCAACTGTGACAACCCTAGCGAAAGCATAAAGATAAACAAATAGCTTGCAGCGGAAATCGGAAAATTTTTAAAACTTTTTAAGGTAAGATTCGCAAAGGTTATCAAAAGGCGAAATACAACATAAACGAATAAAGTAGTAGTGTCGAAAAGGTCGACAGATCACTATAAGGGAGACAACGGTCCCAAAAATAATGTTACTCTAATAGTATAAGAGTCTAAGCAGGTAAGGTGATCATCGTGAAACGACGTTCGCTAGCTCACACTAATCTCAACCCTATGTAGCACCGACCTGTACCTCTACATTCATGAAACATGAACGCCACAGTCAGTGGGGAGTAACTTCGGGTTCTCCTAGCCATATGACATCAAAACGTACATGTGTAAGCACATAGTCATACGTCATCATGCCAACATACATATATCATGGCGGATTGTTAGAATAGCATCATAAAAGTGATAATATTCAAGGAAAGGAAACCATCATTCATAATCATCATGCAGTACAAGACTCAGGGAAGACTCCCCTTCGCAACCATATAGAACACTAAGGGTCTGCATCTTACCATTAGCGACTTATGTTTGAGAAGGTTTGGGACTCGACATAGAGACCAATCATAGGCATCCAAAACAGTCAAGTATACAATCCATCATATGATCAGACATAAGCATACATACTCTCATGGTAAGTGGCACGTACTAGCATCGTGTACAAGTAGCAAGACAAGTCAATGGACGCCCACGGAATAAGACATTTCCCAGAACCGTATACGATAAGACGTTTCGTATACTCATGACCTAGACAAACTGGTTCACGGGATAAGACGTTTCCCGGAACTGTATACGATAAGACATTTCATATACTCAAGAATTAGACAAACATGTCCATGGGGTAAGACATTCCCCGGAATCGTGTACGATAAGACGTTTCGTACACACAAGACTCTAATCCTCCCGGTAGGACGACGATAATAATACGGTCCTAGTATAAACATGGCCAGACTCTCGGGATAAGATGTTTCCCGATTTGACATGTGGTATGACGTTCCACATCGAAGACTCGATCATAAAAAAAGATCGAGTACCCAAAATTCGGCTAGACCACACGAAAGAGGCGGAAAGAGATCTATAGTCAAATGTCAAGCTAGTACGCTACGTGCAATGACACCACCTCGCAAGGATACAATATTTGACGGTCGGGTCAATCAATGCATTGCGTTCACCTCCTAACAGCGTTGTCATATCCCCATTAAAACGTGCATACAAGCATCAAGGAAACATCTCATCGCTCTGACATGGTAAATAAGCATAATTAACAACTTGAATGTAACTTAGCATAGGATTAGTGAAAGATAAGCATAGAGGATGAATTCACACATATGAAGGAACAACTAGCATATTTACATATGAAATTGTAGCAAAGGTTACATTTTTCCTAACTAGAACTACAATTAAAACATTAAAACACATATTGATATTGAATAACCCTTCACCGTTACTTTTTTGCATCTTTATTCGTCTTCTAAGTCTTCCTCCACAAGATAGTAGTCCTTGTCGGGATCTTGAAGGTCTCCTCCTACAATTTATATAAAAAGATGACTATTTCACTTTGAGAAAAGATGAGAAAACGAAAGTGAGAAAGATGGGATTTTTATTACCTTAAAAGAAAGAGAATAAGAAAAGAAGAAGAACTAGCCAAGAATTAGCGAATTTGAGTAAGAATTGAGTGGAGTATGGGATGCTTTTTGTTGTTCAACAATGGTGAGAGTATGGAGGTTAGGGTTTTGGGGTTTGGTGAGGATGAAAGAGGGATTTGTTTTGCTGAAACGTTAAGTGGAAAAATGAGTGTGGGTTGGTCTAGGTTGAGTGAGTAGAGAATGGAAAAAGGCCCAACATGTGACCCAAGGCGTAACCCACATGAAATTCTTAGTAGAGTCCAAATATGGACTCGGATTTGCTAAATTAGATACGAAAAGCTAAGTTCTATTCTAAATATAAAATTAAGCTAACTAATATTAATATAATATTATTAAAT
This sequence comes from Heliosperma pusillum, assembly GCA_022085475.1. Taxonomy (NCBI): domain Eukaryota; kingdom Viridiplantae; phylum Streptophyta; class Magnoliopsida; order Caryophyllales; family Caryophyllaceae; genus Heliosperma; species Heliosperma pusillum. The sequence continues at coordinate 2,554 of JAIUZE010073778.1, read as the reverse complement.
TGCGACGGCTAATATTACTGGTGTTATAATCACCCCACCTTTTAAAAAGTTTCGCCCTCGAAACTTGAGCGAAAGAAGGATACCTTAGTCCAATAGGCTTGGGTACTCAGCACACATGGTAGCTTCTGGTTCCCACGTCTCTTCCTCAACATTGCCACATCTCCACAAAACCTTCACTAGTGGCACCACTTTGCTTCTCAACTTGTTGTCTTTGCGATCAAGGATGCGGATTTGCTTCTCTTCAAAGGACAAATTCGGTTCGAGTTGGGGAATTTTTGCTTGAAGAATATGGCTCGGATCACTAATGTACTTCCTCAATTGAGAAACATGGAAGACATCATGAACTTTTCTCCAATTCTGGGGCAAGTCAAACTTGTACGCTACGGCACCAATTATTTTCACAATGTCAAAGGGTCCAATGTATTTCGGGCTCAATTTAACCTTTACACCAAACTTCTTAACACCCTTCATTAGAGATACCTTCAAGAACACTTTATCTCCAACTTCAAACTCCAACGGTCTTCTCCGGATATCGGCATAGGATTTCTGTCGGTCTTGAGCACCTTTCATCCTATCACGGATGACCTTCACATGATTAATAGTCTCAATACAGACATCGGGACTTAGATCACGAACATCACTCAGTTGATCCCAACAAATGGGGCTTCGGCTATTGTTGTAAGAAAACTCCACCAAAGGTAAACTCTTTTCCCAACTAGATTGGAAGTCAAGGGCACAAGCTCTAAGTAAATCTTCTACAGTCTGAGTCCTCTCAGTCTGACCATCGGTAGCGACATGGAAAGCGGTACTCATCAACAGCTTACTACCCTAGGATTCTTGTAAAGCCTTCCAAAATCTCAAACAAAACCTCGGGTCTCGGTTGCATATGATCTCCTTAGGAACTCCAAGATATCTAACGATCTCATCAACATAGGCTTTGGCTAGTCGATCTAAGTGTTGGAGTAAGTGTCCTCAACAATAGTGCGATCACTTAATTAAATCTCATTAACGAGAATACAAAGGGATGTTTAACATTATCGTCAACTGGTCAACAATTATCGATAACGATTGGCTTACTAGAGTTTGACGTTACTGTCGTATGACGGTGGTGATCAGTTGATCCCTTGAGGTCACAGCGAAAGGACGATTCCCAAATCATAAAATTAATTAATTGTATAACGATACAAATTAATTAATCCCTAAGATTGAATAAGTTGATAATTACATCTTATTATAATAAGATTAAATGAGATACATGTCGGTAATTAAATGTTATATTACCAAAGTTGTATAATGCTTATGAAACATTAGAGATAAGAGTGATTGGTTAAATATAATTACAATAAGTTGTAGATTATATTAATTAAGTATGAGATAAACCATTTTACATACATGTAATTATAGATTGTTACTTAAAATGTTAAGTATAATTTATTTGTTATAAGAGTGTATTTAATTGTTAAATATATTTTTATAAGCAAGATTACATGTAATTTGTCACATGTCACACACATGACAAATGACAAAATGTGAAAATTAAAATGGATCCCATTTTACCTTACCATAACCGGGTTTAGGATGGTTGGGATTAGGGTGATTATAGTCTTGTTTAAATGCTAAGACAATACATTAATACCCTAATTAGCCTAAAGCCACCCTAGTGACATGGTTAAGGGAACCTCACTAGAATAATAGAATCCATCAAGTTGCTTTATTATTAATATCTCATATACACACATACTTGAAAGATTACTAGTAGTAGTAAAAATATGTATTAAGGGAACCTCTTATCTTGTCTAGTAATACAAGGTAGAAGGTGTTTGTGGGATAGTGTAGGTGCATCCAAAAGGAGTGCTTCTACACTTGGAGCTTAGAAATTTCATCCCTAGATTGAATAGCTCAAGAACAATGATTGGAAGGAGTCCTATCCTTGTGCCCTTACACGTCCTAAGCAATGTGAGGAAATCGATTTTCTTCTCTTATTGTTTCTTTTTGTGACAACCCTCGCGAATGCGGAAATAATAAACAAACAAGCATGTGAATTATATTGCGGAAATAGGTAGTTTTTAAAAACTTTTAAACATGCAAGTTAAATAAAGCGAGGAGTGTCAAAATATTACAACTAAGTGCGGGAAATAACAAAGAGACGGAGTCTCTCAAAATGTTAACAAAGAACAAGTGTTTAGCAAATAAGCTAAAATCGTCTAGAGGTTAATCTTCCAGGGACAACGCCCGCTAGCTCACACCCGAACCCCAAAATATCATATCCAAAAAGTCAGTCCATGCAAGCAACCTGTTCATTCATGAAAAACATGAACGCCACAGTCAGTGGGGAGTAACTCCGGGTTCTCCCAGCCATATCACCTTTAACGTACATATAAGAAAATACAAAAGTAAAGCATGCATATATATATACATCTGAGTTGCAATAAGAATAGATAGGCAATTCTATAGATAATGATAAGATCATGTGGAAATCAAATCCGTAACCATCATGTTATTCAAAGACTCGGGGAAGACACTCTTAGGCAACCGAATACGCTCACTATGGCTT
>JAIUZE010073777.1:0-44956 GCA_022085475.1 Heliosperma pusillum | reverse complement strand
TAATCTCATATTATCGACTTTTATCGTATAAAAATCAATAAACATGCAATACTCAATAAAGAGTCACGAACTTTTACATACAATATGTAAGACATACATGTGAGATCATATTAAAATTTCATGACCAGAATCAACATGCAACTATTTTTAGTTAACTTTTAACTCATAAAATGCATGTTAACTCGGTTTAAACGCCAAAAATCAAAATAAATAGAAAATTAATCCCTAAAATCACGAAATTTGACCAAAAACATTTTGAGGTCAGTAGGTATACATGCACCAAAAAATTTCGTCAGAATCGTATTTTTACTCAAAATCTTTGATTTATTAGTTATCTTATAACTTTAATAAAAATGTCCAAAATGAACATGCATGCTACAAGCTAGCTCTGATACCAATTGAAATTCCATAGACCTTAATTAGACTCCTCTAATTATTTACTAAATTACTTGTTAATTTAGTATTTAATGATCTATGTAACATGCATGCAAATATAAAGACATTTATATAAGAGAAGAAATTTCCTCACATTGGTATGGAAAATATAAGGGCACAACAAGAACTCCTTCTTGTTGATCTTGAGCTACAAATATGGTTGAACACAAATAATCTCCAAGGTAGAAGATCTCCTCTAAGTTGCACCAAGATTAACCCAAATAATATACCCTTATTATTAACTAGATAATAAGATAGATATAATACTACAAATACTAGACTATATTACTACACTAGTAATACTTAGTAAATATTAGTATATGAGAGTTTTAGAGAGAAGTTTAGTTTTGAGAGATGTATGAAATAAAACAAGAATGAACTAGTAAAGGAATGAACAACAATTGTTCTCCTTTTATAGCCATGAGGGCCGGTTATCAACATCACAAAATGGTGATTTTTTTCTTCTTATTTTATTGCCATGCAAAGTGGTAATGTGTTGTAGTGAATAAAATGATTTCATGTTTACTATTCATGTCATAAGCATATGTTGCTTGTGAGTGTGAATAAGAACAACCATCATCACCAACAACTACAAACCAACCGGCCATGTGAGCCTCATTTTGATCCATTTTGATTTTTGATATTTGTCCCACAAATACTTATTAATCATATGCTTAATTATCTTGTATAATTAAGTGTTTATTTTGATCATAAAACAATTATATGAAACAAATAAATGAATAATATGTACTTAAAATTTTAAGTAATATTCTACCATTATATCAATATATAATGGGTCCCACAATGCTTAGTTAATTTATTTTACAACTCTTTGTAAATATAATTAACTAATTACCTCTATCTCAAAACCTCAACTAATTTAGTAATTTAACGAGTAATTACTAAGTTAAATCTTATTTAATCGTATTAAAATAAGATATAAATTTATTAGTCAATTATCGCATAATTGAAAAATAAGCTTAATCGAATTTGAGTTCTTAACTCAATTTTTAACAATTAACTCTCGTACATATCGAATATATGTAATGTACTAATTAACTGTATCGTATACAAATAATTAGTTATTATTTGGATTTCATCCTTTAGGTGTGACCGCAAGGGATCAGTTGATCACCGCCGTCAAACGACAATAACGTCAAACTCTAGTCAGCCAACCGTTATTGATTTACGTTAATCAACTGACTAATCATAGATATAGTCAATAAATATCCCAATTATATTCCATAATAAGATTTATTATGTGGCGCACTTTTGTGGAGGACACCTACTCCAACATAATATATATATATATATATATATATATATATATAATTGTCAACAAGTAAAATTAATTTTCTTCAATTGGGTCCTTATCACTCCAACCTAAACCCATCAATCTACGTTTCAAGTTACTAGCAAACACTACTTGTAATTTATTAATGAGGAAAAAATTCGGCAGCAATTCCCCTTTGTTCTTGAAATACACAATGTTGAATAAATATTTACTCGACATATGCATTCAGAGAACATTAAAGGAATTGTTACCGAATTCTTTCCTCATTAATAAATCACAAGTTATGTGTTTACTCACTAAGTGACTTGAAACGTAGAGAGACAGTCCCAAAACGGGGAATATTCAAAAATTACTCCTAACGAGTAATTTTTGAACGGGTACTAAGTCTATATCAACACATGTAATAATTTTAACATCCACAACACATGTAATAATTAGCTACTAACATTTAAATTAGCTCAATTTAACCTGATTAAGCCAATAATTAGCTACTATCTTAAATCAATTAAAGACAATCAAATTAACTAACAACAACAATAATTTCAACATCAAAAACAATAATGGCTACTATCCCAAGTCAATTAAAGAGAAATATTTGATTAAGACGGAGGGAGGAATTAACTAACAACTACAATAATTTCATCATCAAAAACAATAATGGCTACTATCCTAAGTCAATTAAAGACAAACAAATGATTAAGACGGAGGGAGGAATTAACTAACAACAACAATAATTTCAACATCAAAAACAATAATGGCTACTATCCTAAGTCTATTAAAGACAAACAAATGATTAAGACGGTGGGAGGAGTTGAAATAAAGGTAAATATTTTACCTAATGATAAAAATAAGCAAGCACGGTGAAAGGCAGCGGCGTCAAGTAACAGTGGTCGTCGTCGGAGGTAGGTAGTGGTCGTCGTCGTCGGATCTACAACAAATACATAAAGATTGAGTAAAAAAATTAAAAGGAGAAAAGTGATAAATTAAATGAAGGATAAAAAAAAACTTACCAGGGAAATACCGTCAGTTGGTGGTGGTTGTCGGAGGTGGTGGTAGGAGGTGATGGTAGGAGGTGGTAGCCGAGGTGTGGGTTGTCGAATTTGGGGATTAGGTTTTAGGAAAAATCGAATTGGGGGAATAGGGAAGACGACGCCAGATTTTCTATTTAAAGAATTCCGTCAGGAATTTTATCAGGTTCCCGCGTTTCGAAAAGCGTACTGACGGAATTTCCTATAGTATTGAAAGATTACTGACGGAATTTCCGTCACAGAATAGTTTGATAGAGGCAACTAAAGTTTGATGTCAGTATATGTCCTGACGGAATTTCCGTCAGTAATTATTGTTAGTGACGGAAATTCCGTCAGTATCCGTCAGTTAATTTTGCCGCCATTGACTTTAGTCAAAGCGCCATTTTGCACTAACGGATACTGACGTAATTTCTGTCAGGGCTTCATTTCCGTCAGTTTTCCGTCACAATTCTGTCAGTTTCCCAAAATTTTTGACGGAGTATTTTTTCCGTCAGAAGAGCCGTCAGTTTGCTGAGATATCCTTGTAGTGAGTCTATACAAGTTTGCAATATATCCTCGTCTGGAAATGACCACATGATTATTGTTTGGGTGTCGTTGATAGGATTGCCTGCGAAAAAACTCAGCAACGGCACGTTCTTTTATGACTTTCAGAGGTACATATTTGAGATCGAACTCTGAGAGCATTAAGGTCCATCTTGCTAGACGTCCGTTGAGGACGGGTTTCTCGAAGAGGTATTTGATGGGGTCCATTTTGGAGTACACCTTGACTGAGTAGCTAAGCATGTAATGACGTAGCTTCTTTGTTGCCCACTCAAGAGCGAGGCATTTATTTTCGAAAGGTGTGTATTTACACTCATATTCTAAGAACTTCTTACTAAGGTAGTAGATGGCTCTTTCCTCTTTCCCCACAGTTTGTGCGAGCATAGCCCTCATGGCAGTTTTTGTGACTGTGAGATATAAACCAAGAGTTTAATCTCGTTAGGGAGGCATCAACACTAGTGGTTTGGCTAGTATCTCCTTGATTATGTTGAATGCCTTTTGGCAATCATCATCCCATATTGTATGATCTGTTTTCTTTAGCTTTTTGAAAATAGGTTCACAAATCATAGTGAGTTTCGATATGAACCGACTCACATACTGTACCTTGGCCAAGAAATGTCTAAATTCATTCTCTGTTTAGGGATGTGGCATTTCGATTAAGGCTTTGATCTTGGATGGATCAATTTTTATTCCCCTATGACTGATGACATGTCCTAGGAGTTTGCCCTAAGTTACTCTGAATGCACATTTCTGAGGATTGAGTCTCATGTTGTATTTGCGCAATCCAAGGAAGACCTTGCGAAGATTGTCGATGTGTCCTATCCTATCTTTGCATTTGACAATCATATCGTCTACGTATACCTCCAATTCTTTATGCATCATGTCATGCAATAATGTAGTTGCCGTACGTTGGTATGTAGCTCCAGCATTAATTAGTCCAAATGGCATAACTGTGTAGCAGTATGTGCCCGATGGAGTGACGAAAGCTGTTTTATGCATGTCTTCTTCGACCATTTTGATCTGATTATACCCGGCATACCCATCCATGAAGGATAATAATGCGTGATCTGCTGTATTATCTACCAATATGTCGATAGTAGTAGAGGGAAGTCGTCTTTGGGACTTGCTTTGTTTAAGTCTCAAAAATCAACACAAACCCGGATTCGCCCATCTTTTCTGGGTACGGGGACTACGTTTGGCACCCAGTCAGAATATTCGGAAACTTTAATGAATCCGGCTGTGAATTGTTTATCGACCTTTTTCTTGATCTTAAGAGCCCATTGAATCCTCATCCGACGGAGCTTCTGTTTTACGGGTTTGAAGCCTGGCTTGATTGGAATTCGGTGCTCTGCGATATCTTTGTCGTTCCCTGGAATGTCTTTGTATGACCAAGCGAAAACGTCTTTGAACTCGTGTAGGAGGTCTACGAAACTGGCCCTCTCAGTGGAATTTAGGGTTGTCCCTATTCTAAGTTCTCGGGGTTCTAGTTCGGTCCCTACATTGATGGGTTCAATGTTTTCTGTGACTGGTGCCCTTTTCCCCTCTTGTAGTATTTCTTTGATTATATGGGGAGGTAAGTCAAACGAGTCTGGGTCAGGATTATCACCATTGTCATCATAAACAGAATTACATTCAGAAAAACACAAGGAGTAAGCAGAATATGATTTATTCATATTAGATTTTCAAAATAACTTAAGCAACAAGGCCATCTGTTCACTAGACAGAGGTGGTAAAGGAACAGATGTTGGGACATTCCCCAAACTGCTCTTATTATTAGATGTTAAGCTAGGAAAAACAAAGGGATGGGGGTGACAGTAGGAGGAGACTCTCTAGGAACTTTGCTAGACTCTGACTCGGAGTCCGACTCCGACTCCGACTCTGACTCGAATTCATTGTCTTGTGGCTCTCCTTTGAACATCACTCCTTCCTCAGTAGTGACCTTGATGAGTTTTCCTTGGTTGTTGGTCCATTTGATCGACTTTCTCCATCCTTTTGGTTGGCTTGAGCCAGTGTCGCTGATCAACGTTGTATGGTTGAAATGATCGTCTTGAAGTATCATGGTAATGATCCCATCCTGTGCAGCTCTGACGAATCGATCTTCTCCAAACATAAAGCTAACTTTTTGTTCGTCTAAACAAGGTGTCTGACGAGGTTTGACGGTAGGAACTGTTTTTGAGGGAATAAAGTAGCAATTGTGGAAGACCTCGATTCCAGCTAATTGTATTCCTCTATAGTGACAAGGCTCAGGAAACCCATGAAAGTATTGTTGACATCCTTCCCTAACAAAATATCCGTTTAGAGTAGGGAGATAAGGTTGCATCTGGATTCCTTTACTCTTACGATTTTGAACTTGAGTAAGCATTTCTAAGGTTTCCTCTTTTGTGAGTTTGTATCCCAATCCCAATGATATTTTTCCAGAGTTCACTTCTTTGTATGGTGCAAGGGTACTCTTCCTGGTAGGATTTAATGGCATCCCTGGGAAGTATCCCTGGGATTTAAGTATGTGGTTGACCACTAGGTTAGTGTATGGGTCGAAATATAGAGGTGTCAACTCACTCTCTATGAGATTCACACTCTAAAATCCTCAAAGCTCATATATTAGATCTGTGATTACTTGATTGTTGGACATTTTCTCTATCACAACTTTGATGGGTGACGAAGTGATCGTCACTACTTTGCCGTCTAGAGGAATTTTGATCTTCTGGTGTAAGGTGGATGTTACTGCTTTAGAAGCGTGAATCCATGGCCTTCCCAAAAGTATGTTAAAGGATGCTTCAATGTCCACAATCTGGAAATTAACCTTTCGCTTGATTGGCCCAGTGGCTATGGTGAGATTGACTAGCCCTACTACCTTACGTCGTGTCCCGTCATATGCTCAAACCCTTGGTTGATAGGAGTTCAATCTGATTCTTTTATGCCCAACTTATGTGCTGTCTTCAGTGGTATGACATTGACTGCAGAGCCATCATCTACCAAAGTCATTGGTATATTCTTCTTTAGACACGTAATTGTGATATATAGAGTGACGTTTTGACTAGCCTCGAAAGGAGGCAAGTGTTCATCTCAGAAAGTAACTGGGTTAATTAGTTTGACTGAATCTTGGAAGACCAAGTTGAGTACATCGTCAAGTGTAGAGCCGTGTGCTACATTTAGCCTTGCCAATGCTTGTAGTAGAGCTTGGCTATAGGGAAATGAACTTGCAACTAATTGCCAGACTGAAAGATCATCCTTTGTCTTTTATAGTTGCTTTAGTAGATGATCAGTAGATGTACCATCGCCATCATTTGGGGTGATGACAGTGGTTTTAGCAATTGAACCATTAGCAGTAGGACTATTCTGAGTGATATTCTGATAGGGGCGTCCTGATCGAGTGAGATAGTCTATATCTTGATCTTCCCTATTTTGAGTTTGAAGATGTTTTGTAAGGTACTCATCCTCGTCGTCATCGGCCCATATTCCGTTGACGGAATTGAGTTCGTTCAAACTGATGATTTCAGCTTCTAAAGTGATGACTCGTTCAACAAGTTTGTCACATGTTGTGATCACCTCTTGCATTGTAGATTGTGGGGATATGATTGGAGCTCGTGGTACGCCTTCTTGGGGTGTGGTGCCCGGAACGCGTAGGGATGTCGCGATAGTTTCGAGCTCTGAAATCTGTCTACTCACATTTCTAACCCATGCAATTAAGTCATCGATGGTAGGAGAAATGGTGGAATACCTTTCTTTATTTTCGAACACGTTAATTTCATCTTCAACTGGAGGGATGAGGTTTGAACAATCCAAGGTGGATTCTTCATCCGTGATTATTAGAATTCCAAGAGGATTCTTAGTGTTGTTGGGTTTTCCTTCTGGGGGTATAGGTAGACGACCATCCTCAATCATATCTTGAAGGACATGCTTCAATTTGAAGCATTTATCTGTGTCATACTCCTTGCCTCTATGATATTCACAGTAAACGTTTTCATCCCAGAATTTACTCTTCTTTTACGGATCAGGTGTAGGTCCTATAGGCTGGAGTTTGCCTTGTTGAGTCAATCTTTTCAAGGCGCTGGAGTATGTGTCGCCGATATTTGTGAACTTCGTTTGAGTGTTGTTCTTTCTGGGTGATTCAAGAAGATTGACCTTCTCAGTCTTCTTAAGGGAGCCATAAGAACGACTTGTTGAGCGTTGATACCCGCGACCTACCATTTTAGACAAGAGTCCCTTTCGGATGTCGTCTTCGATTCTGGTCCCTAGTACAGTTAAGTCTTTGAAATACTTTATGTTTTGGTATCTTAGATGGTTTGTGTAAATGGGTCTTAGATTGTCCACGAACGTTTCCACAAGACTGGCTTCATCCGGACGTTCGACCAATTGTGTACTAGTCTTTCTCCACCTACTTAAGAAGTCATTGAAACCTTCTTTCTCATTTTGAGTACGGACCTCTAGAGTACGCATGTTAACTTGAATTTCAGCATTGTCTGCGTATTGTTTGGTGAATTCAATTGCAGCATCATCCTAAGTTGCAATCTTCTTGTGATCTAGGGAATAGAACCATTGCTTTGGAATGGTGTCGAGAGATAAAGGAAAGATTCTTAGGAACATCTCTGTTTTGATGCCTTTGATAGACATATAATCCTTGAAAGCACGGATGTGGTTCAAAGGGTTCTCATGCCCCTTGAATTTTGGGATGTCACTCATATTGAAATTGGTTGGTAGCTGAGCATTTACCGTTTCATATTTGCGACTGTTCTACCTATAGATGTCATCTCCCTTGAGATGCATTAGTTGCTCTTACAAGTATTGGAGTCGCTTTTTCGCTCCAGTAAGAAGTGGTGGGGTATCGACTTCTTGTTGTCCCACGATAAGTAGAATGTTATCGTGTACACTAGGGTCAGGAATGTCTGCAGGAGGCGGCCTAGTTTCTACGGCAACAATTCGACTCTCAATGGCATTGAGGGGAACATAGGCTTGGTCTTGACATGTTTGGAGACAAAGGAGCGCAGCTAGGATTTGATCATTATCATTTGGCTCGGGTTGATGAACACTTGCTTGACTAGTTCCAGGCATCTTGAAAAGTGAGCAAGACACCGATGACGAATCAAAACACAATCGATCAATCTAGCACACTTACTCGAAAAGACTCGACTTGTGAAGTGGGAGTGTGCCACTGTGTTTAAGTGAGTTTTGAAAATGACTGGTTTGGAAATGTTTGTCCTAAACAACCGTAGTGTGGTTTTCGGAGTGTTGACTCGTAGTGGAGAAATGATTTTGACTAGACACTTGGACAGAGTTTTGACTCATTTCGCGCTACTTTAGGCCTCCTTTAAAAACACTTTATAGTTTGTAAAAAGGATTTTATTTGAAAATATTGTCATGATTTCTTTAAAAAGTGGTGATCATGTAAAGGTTATACACATTTAAACAGGCAAAATAACGGCATGCTGAGAGCATTTAAAAGGGTTTTGGCTTAAAGGGGGGGTTGCCATACCAAGCAATCAAACCGAAGATCGGTGGAGAGGTCCGCGCCAAACATGAGTAAGGTCGATTCCTAGTCCATTGCCTCGAGTAGTGAGGGCCCTTTGTGGTAACACGAGTACACACCGTGGTATAGTTGACGTTAATCGCTATCCATCCTTAGGCCCAGATAAGAATTTGGACCGTCTAGACATGACGATTGGCGAAAGGGTTGGGTTAGGTCTATGAAGGCCGAATAAAACGACCTAGGAAGGTCGAGTAATGAAAACCGATAAGTGTCTCCTACATACTATTCCCTAACCTTGTTTAAGTTTCACCCTGGGTACACGTAAGTGTATATCCCCAGCCGAGTCACCAAACTATGATACACGGGTTCGCGATACTTTTCGGACTGTGGCGCGCGTGGAACCATGGACGGATAAACGAGGGAAAAGCTTAGAAATACGCATTTGTGGAGTCGCCACCAACTTTTATGGGAAGTTGGAACCATTCGAATAGTTTATGCCATATCAAGACACAAAGTAATGACATGAACAACAAGAACTCCTTACCCTTAGCATTCTATATCTAGGATGACTCTCGTGGATGCCAATGAACACAGATGTTCACAGAGATCTGGAGTAAGGGGTGAGGGTACGTACTACGAAGTTCTTTAATCGAACACCTAATCCCGCCCGCCTCGATAGCGGCCTCTACTAATGATTAGGGAAACTCTTCTGTACTTGATATGTATCGGTTAAATGCACGCAATGCAACATCCACATTTTAATCCTAGCATGTGAGCTTAGACTATGTCGGTTGAACATGTAACTTAGCATCCAATTAGGTCGAAATAGGAATTTAGGATCAATTGCATGTGAAAGGCAAATAAATCATGCAGCACAAAGATAAAGCTATAAAAAAATTATAAAGATTACAACGGATCTAAGGATCTATGCCGGAAATATGTCAAAAAGAAAGGTTTAAAGAAAAGAAAGAATAAAAGACTAAACGAACATATTAACAGCGATACTAGAATTAATTGTCGATGAATTAACAAAGGTTACATCGGAGGGAATCAGAAAGTTCAGAGATAGAATACAACCCAGAACACGCGCAGGTGTGATGCGTCCTCTGGAAGAGACGCATCACTCTGTGCGTCTGTTCTTGAGTTGGGTTCTGGATGTGAAGCCAGAATCGCAATCAGTTATTATTCGTTTGTGTATTTACGGTTTATTATTGATTTATAAGTACAATTGAAGTGATTTAATTAATTAATTACACTAATTTGTATCAAAGACGAATCCTAGAGATTTGATATAAACAGATCTAACCCCTAAAGACTCAAACTTGATCTAAATATGTCAAAGACCCTCTAATATTGGATTATTCGAGATCTAAGACGAACTATAAAAAAATGTGGTTTAAATAAAACTAATAAAAAAAGGTTTGAAAAGGTTTGGCATAAATCCGACATGAATCATACATAAGACAAAATAAAATATAGGGATGGGTTTATAGCAGGTAAATGGCAGGAGGATGCTGATAGTTATACAATCTTGAAGGGCTATAATTGGTTGGCTTGGAATAATGCATCTAGAGATTGTTGGAGCTTACTGTGTGGAACAGAATGAACATACCAAAACACAATTTCATTTTTTGGTTGGCAATAAAAGAGAGAGATTACTTACACTTGACAGAATGCTGAGGATGGAATACACAGGTAGGGATTGCTGCTACTTATGTGAGAATCATATTGAAGATCATAAACATTTATTCCAGGACTGCTGCTATGCAAGGAAGTGCTATGAGTGCCTGACAGAATGGTCTCAGATCAATCCTAGAGGAGGTTATTCACCTGTTGTATTGATTAGAATGAGGCAGCTGGCAGGTTTCATCAGGAAGATTTACTGGTGTTTGGTTGTAGCCATTTATTATGATATTTGGATGTGTAGGAACAAGTGCAGGCTGGATGGTTATGTCATTAGACCTGTCAGCTTCCTACAAATGATCAAGAGTCAGGCAAGGAATTGTTTGATGCAGCTAGACCTAAGGAAAATTAAACAGGAGGAGTATGTATGGTGTAGGGCTAAGGAACTCATTTGATGTTTAGATGAGTAGTTGCTTTGTGTGTTTGCAGATTTGACTGAATGTAATAGAGTAGTTTGAATGTTATAATGATTGGCCATGGGCCTTATTTTAATATATGCTTACATTTGCACAAAAAAAAGACAAAATAAAATACAAAAGACTGGATTATTACACCCTCAGACTTACATGTTGACGAAACGAGATTAACTAAGTTGCGTTTTAGCGATAGCTCGACTCGAATGTGAAGAAAGTGCCCTCGCGTCGTAAGAGGATTAAAATCTATTAATTAGTTAAATTGATTATGTATAGTTGGTCAAATTGGTAGGTCGATGCAAGAACGTGACGGCAACCGAGAAAGATCTGAGCTTATGTAGTCGATGGATCAAGCACGTAGATGTTAAAATGCTTAGAGCAAGGTCTAGAATGCAAAGAGAGAGAAAAGAAGGGGAGGAACACTCGCGTGCCTTGAAAGTGAGCACGAACCTCTCCTTTTATAGGGAGAAATCGAAGAGTTTTGGAATAACTCGAACACGGAAAGAAATCTAGAAAATATTCCAGAAACAAAGAAAACAAGCTGGGGAAGAGGCGCATCAGTCACTGCGACCCTTGGAAGAGGTGCAACGCCCGCTGCGTCATTTTCCAAGCAGTTTCCTACTTTGAAAGAAAGATTTCCGCGTTTCTTTTATGGAATTGCGGTAGATTTCAAAGTCTTTCTAAATAAAATACGGATATATTTTACCAAGAAAGATAAGTTTTGAAATATTAAAATGAAGCAATTTTTGACCCGGACTCCAAGTAAACTCTAATGACTGTCAAAACGCCTGTATCGGCACGTAGATGACGACTAAGGGGTAGACAGAAGTAGTTGAGCTATCACTCGACGGGAAACTTATGAACCGTCATAAATCGTTTCGCATACCAAACATTCGGCCCAATCATCACTGGGTGGTTGGCGGAAGGTGTAGATTCGAGGTATCTACAATAAGAAATCCCATAACATTAATGTGCACATCCTCCATGTGGCAGGATAACCACGGGGGTGAACTCGAGGTGTGACCCGTCTCCCAACTGGATCACCAATCCATTGTAACCAGTAATCATAGCCAACAACTCCAACTCCGTCATTGTCACAACAGTGACCATCATCATTAATCACATATCAATAATCACAAATAGAAATCAACAATCTCATGCCATCAATCAATTAGCAACACAAATACTGAGTAGGAAACCCTACCTTTTAGCGTTCCAACACATAGCCATCTTCCAACGTACACACGCACAGGTACAAATACACATCACATCATCAATCCGATCGGCAGATACAATACAATTCCCATTACCACTACGGTCGCAAAAGTCAAAGGTGACTGAGAGAAAGGTACTTACATAGTCAGTCTAGTCGTCTTCCTTGGTAGGACGGTCACGCTAGCCGTCAGGGTCCCGCGGCGGCTTCCCAGGTGGTAGTTTCATAGGGTGGTTAGGTTTTAGAGAGTATGAGGAAGATAGGTTTAGAGAGAGAAACGTAATTGTAAATAATGATTTATGAATTAAGAAAAAGTCCCAAAATATATTTATCGCGGTCATATTTCCGACATACTCGACCGAGTAAGAGTGCACTCGGTCGAGTAGGCCCCACTCAGTCCCGTGGGCCTCACTCGGTCGATTGAGTTATGCACTCGACCGAGTAAAGTCTACTTGGTCGAGTTCCACCGACTGAGATTACAGTTCTCTAAAGTCTCATCCAACGGACAATCCCCCTTATGGTCAAAGGTCAGTCCATGGTCAGTCAAAGTCTCTAAAATAACGGGTATTACAGTATTCCCTCCTTAAAATGAAATTCGTCCCCGAAGTTCGCCCATAACCACAGCCAACACACTTATACCAGTCGCAGTCACAATGTTCACAACCAACACCATTCGGTCCATTTCGTTTCATCTTGTCACAAAAAAAAACACCATAGATCAACACTGTTCATAAGATTACAGCCCACATACATATACCATCCACGTTCACAGTTTCATAATTGTATATATCATTGTTGAGTTACACATCCTCCACATAGTAATCAACAGCTATCTACGTATACATACCCACATATATCATTATTTCACTTAACATCATTTCATATATGTTAGTTACGCATTTCCCCTTCATATTAATCAAACAAGTGAAGTAAGCAATACATCTCCGTACGCATTATTAACACATAATCAAGCCCAACTACGATAAAACATTTGCAAACATTATTATTTGTAGAAATATTCACAATGGTAATCGCAACACAATTCGCAACGTTATCTACCCCACTTAAAAGAACTTCGTTCCTGAAGTTCACCCTCCCTTGATAACAGATATAGTTCGACCCCAATAGCACATAAACTGTCCCAGCGAGGAAGTATATAAGCAAACACATCCAGCTTGTATGAATACAATTTCAGAACATCCAACGTTAACTCATGTTATTCCTGAAAGTCCATATACCCTAACTAGACTCCTCTAATTAGATTTACAAATTACAAATTAATTTGATTTTACTTTGATCTATATAACATGCATGAGTAAATAAAAGACATAAATAAAGATAAGATTAAATTTTCTTACATTGAGAAATTTCGGTATTAATGGGCACAATAAGAAACTCCCTTTCTTATTGTTTTTGAGCTAGAACCGAAAGGATGATCTTCTATGTATAAACTTCCAATGTAGAAAGTCTCCTTCCAAGAAGCACGCAAGAGTAAACCCAAACTATCACTATAAATTTAGACTAAAAATATAGTGACAAGAAGTGACTAATATTAATATTATTACTACTCTAGTAATATGAATACTAGTTGTAGTGAGAGTTTTAGAGAGAGGTTAGAGAGATATATGAAAAACAAGTGAATAATGAAGTGAGTAGAAATGAACAACCATAGTGTTCTTTTATGAGCACTTGGTCGGTCATGCCTCAGCAAAAGAGGTGATTTTTCTTCTTATCTTATTCACATGCAAATAGGTAATGTGTAGGATTATACATGATCATGTTCATATGTCATAATCATGTGTTGTAGTGTGTTTAAAAAAAATAACCACCATTATTGTGTTTTCCACTACATATTTCGGTCCACATGGTAAAATGTGGTCCATTTTGATTTTTTTATATTTGTCCCACAAATACTTATTAATAATATGCTTAATTAACTAGTATAATTAAGTGTTAATTTTATCATATAACAATTATATGACTGAAATTAATGAATAATATATAAAGAACTTTTAAGTGATATTTTACCATTATATCAATATATAATGGGTCTCACCATGCCCAGTTAATTTATTTTACAACTCCTTGTAAATATAATTAACTAATTATCTCTACCTCAAAATATATGCATAACCTCAAATAATTTAATGAATTAACAATTAATCTCTAAATTAAATCTTATTTAATCGTATTAAAATAAGACGTAAAATTTATTCAGTCAGTTATCGTACAATTGACTAATAAACTTAATCGGAATGAGTTCCTAACTCAATTTCCAATAAATAACTCTCGTAACCAAACATATATCAAATATATATGTAAAGAACTAATTAAACTATATCGTATACAAATAATTAGTTTTCTGTTTGTAACTCATCCTATAGGTGTGACCGAAAGGGGCCAGTTGATCACCGCCGTAATATGACAATAACGTCTAACTCTAGTCAGCTGATCGTTATTGATTTATGTTAATCAACTGGCGTGGAGTATCAATATACTAGTCATCCCACGAATATTCCAAAATGAAATTTATTATATAAATGCACTATTGTGAAGGACACTTACTCTAACAATCTCCCACTTGTCCGATACAAGTTGTGCAAGTAGCAACACTATTCTGGAGGACTCATCCTCCTAAAATATCTCCCGCTTGTCTCGACAAGTTGTGTGCTACCGATTCTCTTGTATTTTTGTGTCACATCCTCCCACTCATCGCAAGGTGTCTTTTAGGTCGCACTTGCGATTGAAAAAAATATATAGAGTGGTTTTCTCGATCTGAGAGAGTAACTGTCTGACAGAAAAATCTACCAGAGATCTTTTCCAAGCAAGGCCATGCATTTCCAGTCACTACTCCTCGAGTGGCCCGAAGATGTTAATACCCAACGTGGGTGGCCAATTCGTGCTGACCCAACTCACATTGTATAATGCAGATCACAATGACCCAGAAGATGCCCATCGGCCTCCTATCGCGGCAAGACCTAGGACAAAAACCAAGATCAATCGGAAACTACACCGAATCAAGTAAATGGTAGCCAGTCTAAAGAATCGACTCATAGGAATAATATAGAAAAACCTGCCACGACCAGACTTCAACAATTTGTTAAGGGATCCTATAAAGGTCACTGCCCGACAAAGTGTCATACAGTCTTCCTATGTAAACGACCAGTCATCCCCATGACCCCATGGTGCTGAACTAGCCATCAGCCGACTTACAATCTAGTCACTACGAGACGTCACCTCATATGAGTGACTAGGGACAATAGTACTAAGTTCATCTTATTCACTTGAATTGTGTTCAACTTGTCATAAAACCAATTCAGAGAAAACAAAGTATTGATATTTAGTCGAACTAAAATAAAAAGCTCATACAAAACTCGAACAATGAATGCAATTATCATATATGTAAACATTCATACAATATTCAACTATTACATATCATATAATCTAGAGGAATCCAGGTACTCGTCTTAATCCCATTGCGACGACATGACCATCATGCTTGGCCTTTGAAAGAGGCATGGTTAGAGGATAAACGATGTTATCGGCTGTCCCAACCTTACATAAATCAATTTCCTTCCTCTCCACGTAATCTCTAATTACATGGTATTTCCTAATTACATGTCTAGACTTGTTACTATACTTGGGTTCCTTTGCTTGAAAGACAGCCTCATTGTTATCACAATACATCGTGATTGGATCTACGGCGGTGGGGACTACTCCAAACCTTCCATGAATTTCCGAATCCACAAAGCTTCCTTTGTAGCCTCTTATGCTGCAAGGTACTCAACTTATGTTGTAGAATCTGGAGTCACGCTTTACTTGAAGCTATTCCAGCAAACAGCTCCTCCATTCAACACAAAGACATAGCCGGATTGAGATTTTAAATCATCCCTATCATTTTGGAAATTACCGATCGTGTAACCCTTTACACGCAATTCAGTTTATCCTCCAAACACCAAGAACGAATCTTTAGTCCTTCGTAAGTACTTAAGGATGTTCTTGATGGCTATCCAGTGACTCTCACCTGGATTGGCTTAATAACGACTCGTTATGCTTAAAGCATATGCAACGTTGGGGCGAGTACACATCATAGCATACATGATTGATCCAACTGGGGAATCATAAGGGATCAACTTCATGCGTTCAATCTCCTAAGTGACGGTAGGACTCTGCGATTTTCTCAGAGTGATACCATGACCTATTGGAAGAAAGCCTCTCTTAGAGTCTTCATTTTGAACCGATCAAGAATCGTATCTATATAAGCTTCTTGACTTAATACTAGTACCCTCTTGGATCTATCTCTATAGATTCGGATACCCAAAATGCGTTGTGCCTCTCCCAAATCCTTCATATGGAAGTGTTTCCCTACCCAGTCCTTTGTAGAAGTAAGCATTGGTATATCATTCCCAATGAGAAGTATGTCATCCACATACAAAATAAGGAAAGTAACTTTGCTCCCACTAAACTTTATGTATAAACATGGCTCCTCGACACTTCGAGTGAAACCGTTGTATTTAATAACATGATCGAAGCGATGATTCCAACTCCTCGATGCTTGCTTAAGACCATAAATGGATCTCTTAAGTTTTCACACCTTCTTAGGGTTGGATTTATCCACAAAACCTTTAGGTTGTGTCATGTACACTTCCTTTTCTAGAATCACATTCAAGAAGGCGATTTTGACATCCATTTGCCAAATTTAATAGTTATGAAATGCGGCAACCACTATGAGATTCGTAATGGATCGAAGCATAGCGACTGGGGCGAAGGTTTCGTCATAGTGTAAACCATGAACTTGAGTGAAGCCTTTCGCCACTAATCTAGCATTGTAGACATTATTATGTCCATCTATGCCGTTTTTGATCTTGTAGATCCATTTGCACTAAAGAGGTCGAACCTTCTCAGGTAAGTCTACCAAGTCCCATACTTGATTTTCGCACATAGAATCCATTTCGGATCGCATGGCCTAAAGCCAATGCGCGGAGTCGGGACTAGAAATGGCCGACTTGTAGGTGGTAGGTTCATCACTTTAAAAAAGTAACAAATCACCATTTTCCTCGACGCATCCGAGGTAACGGTCAGGTTGATGACTAATTCTAGTTGACCTTCTAGGGACAAGAACCGTTTCAGACGCGGAGGGAACATTTTCCTCTACTTCATTTTTGGTTTGTGGCTCTTGAACTTCATCAAGTTTAAATTTTCTGCCACTCTGCCTTTAAGAAACGAAACCGTTTTCTAGAAAGACAGCATCACGAGCCACAAACACTTTGTCCATGTGACGGTTGTAGAAGTAATAAGCATGTGTTTCCTTAGGATACCCTAAAAAAGACATTTGTTGGATCTGGGTGCGAGTTTGTCGTTAGACTTGTCATGAATATACGCCTCGCAACCCCAAATTCTAATAAACGACAAATAAGGAGCCTTTCCTTTCCATATCTCATATGGAGTCTTATCTGCTGCTTTAGACGGGCTACGATATAGTGAAAATATTGCGGTTAAGATAGCAAATCCCCAAAACGAATCAGGAAGTTGTGTGATACTCATCATTGACCGAACCATATCTAATAAAGTTCGGTATCTCCTTTCGGACACACCAAATAGTTGAGGTGTGCCAGGATGAGCCCATTGTGATACTATACCACAATCTTTTAGGTGTGAATCAAATTCATTATTTAGGTATTCACCACCACGATCAAATCGTAGGGTTTTAATCTTCTTATTCAATTGGTTTTCTACTTCGTGTTGAGACTCTTTGAACTTTTCAAAGGTCTCACTCTTATGCTTCATTAAGCAGACATATCCATATCTACTCAAGTCGTGGGTAAAAGGTAATGAAGTACCTATAACCACCTCTAGCTTGGAGAGTCATTGGGCCACACACATCCGTATGTACAAGGCCTAATACTTCACTTGCTCGTGTCCCTTTTCCCGTAAAAGGAGCACGAGTCATCTTGCCCAAAAGGCAAGATTCGCATACACCATAAGATTCGTAATCAAATGGTTTGAGAAGTTTCGTTGAAACAAGTATTTTTATGCGTCGTTCGTTTATATGACCTAAACGACAATGCCAAAAGTATGATTGATTAGGTTCACCTAATTTGAGCTTCTTGCTCTCTACATGATAAACTTCATTAACAGTATTTAGAACATAAATACCTCCAATAGAGACGGCTTTACCATAAAACACATCATTAAATGAAATTGAACAACTATTGTTCTTGATTACAAAAGAAAAACCCTCCGTGTCAAGAACTGAAATGGAGATAATAATCTTGGTCAAGCAGGGTACAAAATAACAATTATTTAAATACAATTCAAGACCACTAGCTAAGGTGAGTACATAAGTTTCTACGGAGACGGCGACTACTCTTGCTCCATTCCCTGTTCGTAGGTCCACATCACCCTTCGCTAGTGCTCGCACGTCCTTCAGCCCCTGCAAATGATTACAAAGGTGAGAACCACTTCCGGTATCAAATACCCAATTAGAAGTGAAAGCATAGTAAATATGTAACACCCGGAAATGTACCCTATTTTTCTAGTAGAAATATTTTACGAAATCTTTTCAGTAATTTTTAAGTTATAAATTATAATTTTAAGTTCCGAGTCGAATTTAGAATTTCCGAGTTCGTATTTGGAAATTCTGCGAGATTTCATGAAAAAGCCGTCTTAAGTCTAGTTTGACTTTTCTGGACTTTGGAAATCGTCTTTGACTTTTCCTACACAACTCACACTACTCCTTCCTTAACCTAATTCTTCATTAAGCACAAAATCAAACAAACACAACTTTCTTCTCCCTTAAGAAATCTCATTTTTTCCCTCTTTGATTTCAATCTTAGAATTGGCGTAGTTTCTTCGTTACTCGATAGAATTTACGCAAGTTTATCTTATTCTTCCTCCCGTACCTTCCTCTATCCGTATTGATAATAAAATTATCGTCTTTCTCGCTTTTTAAGCATTCCGTCTTTCTCAAGATGAACTTTATTCATCTTTTTACGATCTAATTGTAGGTGGCGACCTCCAAGATCCCGACAAAGACTATTTCCTTATAGAAGAGAAGCTTGACGATCATTAGAGACGCATAGAAGGTAACGGTGAAGGGTTACTCGGTATTACTTACGTGTTTTACATGTTATATGCTAGAAAATCGTATTTGAATACGATTAGGAAGATTAGAATCCATGTTATGATTAATGAATGATGTTATATGATGAATATTGATGATATATGTTGATTGTTGATGATTATTGGAAGTATAATTGAGTTTTGAAATGAATTGGTTGAGAATTGGAAGCTCTCGGGTGAAGAAGTGTTCCCAGCCGGTCGACCGGCCGCCGGTCTGACCACCGGCTGAGAACACTCCAGAAACCCATTTCTGAAACTGAGTTTTGCATGAAGAGGTGCTCCAGGCCGGCCCACCGGCCACCGGTCAACCCACCGGCCTGGAACACATCAGTGAAGGAAGCTTTGATTTGGTATGATTGCCTGAGCCGGTCGACCGGCCGCCGGTCGACTGACCGGCCCAGACCCCTTTTCTCTGTGTTTGGGATTTTGCCTGTGTTCTGAGCCGGCCCACCGGCCGCCGGTCTCCAGCCCGGCCTGGAACACGGCTGTATATTTTACCTTCAACTTCTAAAACTCGTAATTTATATTAGTTCGCATGATCGGTTTATCGTATAATTTTACGTAATGTATTATAATATTCATGTTTTGGATATATGATATCTTTTCGCATGTATCACATGTTTTGTGACGGTTTTTGATATGTTCCCACTTTGAGTCGGTTTTTACAAATGATACGGTTTGAGCACTTTGGTCTTGTGCTTTGTACTCTCATTCCCTTGGCTACCTTCCCGTTCGTAAGGCTGGAATGTCGGAACGGAGAGGTATCCTACTGCTTAAATGCATGTGTTAGTGGGCATACGACGACGTTGTTGGGAGTTGAACGCTATGCGTTGATCGACCCGGCCGTCAAATGTTGTGTACTTGCGAGGTGGTGTTATTTGCATGTAGCGTACCGCTTGTTATGAGGCTTGAGCTCTTTTCCGCCTCTTTCGTGAATTGATCTACCGAATTTGGGGTACTCGGCGTATATGATTGACCGAGTCTTGGATGCGAAACGTTATCGCATGTCGAATCGGAAAAAATGGTTTATTCCGAGATCCTGGCCAGGTTTAGACTAGGACCGGATATTTATTATCGTCGTTGCTACCAGGAGGAAATTAGTCTACATAGGCGAAATGTAGCATCGCGTATGAGTTCAGGGAAATTTATCCCGTGGATGCCTTTAATCATACTTGTGGGACACGATGCTAGTGCGTTTCATTTACCGTGAGAATTGTCGTCTTGTGTCGTTCTTTGAATGCGTGATTTCATGATCTTGTTCATGGTCATTGCATGATTGGACACCGTCATGTCTTGGGTTCGTGAATGGATGATAATATGTTGGATATTATGTGATCACCGCATGACTTGACTGGTTTGTCTGTCGAGTCTCAATCTTATCAATCTTATACCGCTAACGGTGAGATGCAAGCCCTAGTGAGCGTATTCGATTGCCTAAGAGTGTCTTTCCCGAGTCGTTGAATAACATGATGGTTACGGATTTGATTTCCACATGATTTTATCATTATATCTCGTATTGCCTATCTATTTTTATCGTAACTCACATGTATAATATATATATGCATGCTTTACTTTCGTATTACTTTATGTGTACGTTTGATGTAATATGGCTGGGAGAACCCGGAGTTACTCCCCACTGACTGTGGCATTCATGTTTTTCATGGATGAACAGGTTGCATGCTATGGATGACTTTTTGGATACGATATTTTGGGGTTCGGGTGTGAGCTAGCGGGCGTTGTCCCTGGAAGTTTCCACCTCTAGACGATAGTAGCTAGTTTTGGTTAAACACTTGTTCTTTGCTAACATTTTAAGAGGCCCCGTCTCTTGATTGTATATTCCGTACTTAGTTTGTAATATTTTGACACACCTCGTGTTATATATATCTTGCATGTTTAAAGTTTTTAAAAATACCGTATTTCCGCATATTATTTCACATGCT
Organism: Heliosperma pusillum; assembly: GCA_022085475.1. Taxonomy (NCBI): domain Eukaryota; kingdom Viridiplantae; phylum Streptophyta; class Magnoliopsida; order Caryophyllales; family Caryophyllaceae; genus Heliosperma; species Heliosperma pusillum. Next base: position 23,824 of record JAIUZE010073777.1, on the reverse strand, counting down.
TGTATGTTTTATATTTCCGCATTCGCGAGGGTTGTCACATAATATCTATCATATAGAGAGAAGAGAGGATTATACCTGACGGTGTTACACATCCGTCCTTCTTATCCTTCAAATACTTCAGAAAATTGCATTTCCAATGTCCATTGCCTTTACAATAAAAGCATTCGGCGTCGACATGCTTCTTGCCTTTAGCCTTGGCATTTCTATACACAATAGCTTTGCCCTTTCCTTTCCCATGCTTCTTAAATTGTGCCTTAGCTTTGCCCTTTCCTTTTTGAACCCCAACGTTTAACTTCTTCAACTTCATTGAAAGAATATCCTTTTTCTCACTCCCACGAGCCTCCATATCCTTTTCGACTTAGGTAAGGAGGGCATGGAGCTCATGAAAGCTCTTATCCATGTCATGCATGTTATAGTTCCCCCTAGTGGAGGAAGTGAATGAAGGATGCGGACAACCGCCAGCTTCTTTGGAAATTTTAACTCCTAGACGATATAGGGTGTCTAGATGCTCAACCATCTTGAGCACATTTAGGCCAACCTTTTTGCCCTTCTCTAGCTTGGCTTCAATAAGCCGCGTCATAGCATCATATTATTGGCGTATGTCGGGTGATTGAGAAAACGCCAAGGTCACCCTAGAGAATATCTCATATGCTCCTTGGGTGATATATTGTTGCTTCAGACTTGAGGACATTGACCATATCAAGACCATCTTGATGTCACTTGCCACTTTTAAGTGCTCCTCATAGTCGGCCTTGTCCGCATTAGTAGCCCTTGGGCCGGGTTCATTAGGAGGAGGCTCGGTCAAGTAGCGCAAGACGTTATGCGATAACGCCGTGCCCTTAATCAGTTGCTCCCACTCGACGAAATTAGATCCATCGTCTTTTAAGATGCATTTGTCCATTACGGGCCTTAGCCATGAGTCTTTGCCAAGTTAAACGGTATTGTTGTTGTTATTGTTTGCCACTGCGAATTGAATTACTACAACAAAATTAGGAAATATTAACATTCATTGTTTTCATCAATTTTTACTTGTACAAATAATTTAAACAAGTCACTCATATAATGACCCCTCACGAATTTATATAAGTGATTCTGAGACCCACATTTTAGAAAAAAATGAACATGTTATGCCATCTTTATGTAATAGACGGTAAGTCAACATTTTGACTAATTCTACTCCTAGAACTCTCGGTCGACGGATTTCATCTAAACTCGTCTCCTAGTCCCGAGATAACGCTTGTCTCGTTGAGTCCAAGCCAATTTAGGCATGTGATTTCATCACCCTACTTACCCGAGGTAAAAAGGTTCACGTTGTGGTTGTCCTAATGAACACGGGATGCATAGGTGCTTTAATTGGTAAGGGTAAATCTCAATTTATTTTAAGTTGTGTGAGAGGTCTTGCCAATTTAGTTATTAACTCGCTATAAGTGAACTAAGTCGGCGAATTTTGAATAGCGTTGAATTGACAATCGAGAAATAAAAATGCATGTTGGCGATTTTGGCATGAGCGGAAAACATAAGAAAGCAATTAAAAAATAATAAATCATATTATGGCCACCTAGCTAATCTTATTAACCAAGATGATTACAAAATCGGAAACCAACTCCTTGGTCCCTTGCCTCTTCATGGAATACGCTCCAAAATGGCACCGTCTTTTGGAACACCGACTTCGGGAATCTCCGTCTTCACAATAAATAATTACAAATATACAAATGAATAGATAGCAACTTCCTATTATACATTTGATCTATAAAAAAAAATTATTAATTATTACTAACCGGCGATACGAGATCACAATAGATTACAACTGAATCGGTATTCCCTTACATTACGGGCAATACCGATTAAAAATAATCTAGGCCATACTAGGTACAACTTGCATTAAAATAAATAAATGACATTCATTCATTCAAAATAAACAACATAAATAAAATGGTGTAAAAATCATGCCAAAATCTCCCTTAACACTTGCCATGCTCATTCTAGCTCAGTTTTATGGATCTTATAGATTTTTAACTATTAATAATCAATAATCAACAGGTAAATCGTATTTAATTTCAAAATAACTATCTAAACTGATTTAGAACTCAAAAATAGTCCCCCCCCTAATCTTGTTTGTATTTAATTAGTTTGATTTGATCGTATTTGCTAAATATAGAGGTTTAATAATAACATTTATGAAATAAACCCAAAATAAAATTTAAACATCATAAAAATTTGAACCAAACATTTTGTACATTCTGGAACATTTCCAAGGACTCCAAAAACAAAAAATATTATCGACTTTTATCTCAAAAAAATTTCAAATTAATTTTACGAACAAATAACTTTGTATTTATCGGTTTTATCAAATAAAAACCAATAAATATAGTAAAATAGTGAAAAAAATTACCAAATTTCACCAAGATGATATAAATCAAATTGTAAAATTTACTAAAAAATTTCATGACCATAAAAGGACGTTTCAATTTTATGAACATTATAATCTCATATTATCGACTTTTATCTCATAAAATCAATAAACATGCAATACTTAATTAAAAGTCACGAAATATTACATACGGTATGTAAGACTTGCATGTGAGATCATATTGAAATTTTATGGCCAGAATTAACATGCAACTATTTTTAGTTAACTTTTAACATAAAAAATGCATGTTAACTCGATTTAAAAAGCATAAATCATAATAAATAGCAAATTAATCCGTAAAATCACCAAATCTGACCACAAAAATTTTGAAGTCAGTAGGTATGCAAGCACCAAAAACTTTCGTCCAAATCAAATTTAAACTTTAATTTTTTGTTTTAATTGTTATCTTATAACTTAATAAAAATGCCCAAAATAAACATGCATGCTACAAGCTAGCTCTGAAACCAAATGAAATTCCATAGACCCTAATTTAACTCCTCTAATTATATTTACAAATTACAAATTAATTTGATTTTACTTTGATCTATGTAACATGCATGAGTAAATAAAAGACATAAATAAAGATAAAATGAAATTTCCTTACATTGAGAAATTTCGGTATTAATGGGCTAGAACTTAGTCATTGTTCTTGAGCTAGAACCAAAAGGATGATCTTCTTTGTATAAACTTCCAATGTAGAAAGTGTCTTTCCAAGAAGCACCCAAGAGTAAACCCAAACTATCACTATAAATTTAGACTGGAAAATATAGTGACAAGAAGTGACTAATATTAATATTATTACTACTCTAGTAATATGAATATTAGTTGTAGTGAGAGTTTTAGAGATAGGTCAGAGAGAAATTTGAAAAACAAGTGAATAATGAAGTGAATAGAAATGAACAACCATAGTGCTCTTTTATGAGCAATTGGGCGGTCATGCCTCACCAAAAGAGGTGATTTTTCTTCTTATTTTATTGCAAATAGGTAGTGTGTAGGATTATACATGATCATGTTCATATGTCATAATCATGTGTTGTAGTGTGTTTAAAGAAAACAACAACCATGATTTTATTTTCCTCTACATATTTCGGTCCACATGATAAAATGTGGTCTATTTTGATTTTTTGATATTTGTCCCACAAATAATATGCTTAATTATCTAGTATAATTAAGTGTTAATTTGATCATATAACAATTATATGACTCAAATTAATAAATAATATATACTTAACTTTTAAGTGATATTTTACCATTATATCAATATATAATGGGTCTCACAATGCCCAGTTAATTTATTTTACAACTCCTTGTAAATATAATTAACTAATTATATCTATCTCAAAATATATGCATAACCTCAACTAATTTAATGAATTAACAATTAATCACTAAATTAAATCTTATTTAATCGTATTAAAATAAGACGTAAAATTTATTCAGTCAGTAATCGTATAATCGACTAATAAACTTAACTAGAATGAGTTCCTAACTCAATTTCCAATAAATAACTCTCGTAACCAAACATATATCAAATATCTATGTAAAGGGCTAATTAAACTGTATCGTATACAAATAATTAGTTTTATGTTTGGGTCTCATCCTATAGGTGTGACCGAAAGGGGCCAGTTGATCACCGCTGTAATACGACAATAACGTCTAACTCTAGTTACCTGATCGTTATTGATTTACGTTAATCATTTGACGTGGAGTATCAATATACTAGTCATCCACGAATATTCCAAAATGAGATTTATTATATAAATGCACTATTGTGAAGGACACTTACTCCAACAATTCTGACGCACAATAAGAAATTAACTTAGTACATTGATCGTCAAACACGTCCTACCTATATCTATAGATATCGGCTATCATTCCTCGTTCATTATTTAGTACAATTTACTTAATTATCACCGCACCATTAACATTCATCATATATATTCAGGCATTCAAACTTCCGCCCCCGCAACAATGTTCACACCCATGTGGCAATTTGCTACAAAATAAAATCATAGCGTGGGGGTACAAAGATGATTCCCCTTTGAACATATATACAGAAGAAATTTATAAGTTTTTATATTTCATTTGCCATCGCCACAGAAGCTATATGTTATTCAACAAGCAATTATATAAACATAGGAAATCCTTCACGTACCACAATATATAACCACATATTGCGCATTTACTTATTCATAATATATCATTCCCCTAAGATTCCATCCACGTATTATCACTACTCATACTACAATCTAGATATCATCCATAAATTTCAGTCACATCGAATCCCAGATTACAATCAGACATTCGAGTGGCCTGAGTCTCGGTTGTCGAAGTTATTTTCCGAAGGTAGATTTTAAGCAGCGTAATATACATTAAACAAATTTAATAAACATTATTACTCACAATCCGTAACGCAAACTACCTTTACCGCAACAACATTATAACATGTGATAAAAACTTTTAGAGGGCACAATACTCACCGGAAAAGCATTGTCCAATTCAACCTGTCACTTAATTCAAGCCTCAAACATCATACGTAAAAAAAAATTGCCATCTCATTCAAAATTTTAAATTTGTTATTACTGAAATATCACTCGATTGAGTGGTGTTTACTCGGTCGAGGGTACAATAAGTCCATGAATAGGACTCTATTGACCTGACGCACTCGGTCGAGTACCTTGGAGGCCAGCCAAGATACCACAATCCTAACCATAATTTAACACATTCAACATTCCAGTAAAACATTAGGATTTTCCTAACAACATATCATTGATACCGAGTATGACTCGCGTATCAACACAATATTCATGCAAAACAAGTACCACATAGTCGATCAAATAAATCCTGGCCTTATGGCCATTACAAATCAACACAAATTGTTCTAATGTTAACCAGTTCTCAATTCTAACCAAGAAAACACAACATAAACTTGATCACCCCACGATCTTCCTCCATATCGGTGGATGCGGCTCCTGAGGTCCCTTCACCATCGTTACGGCCCAGCGCATCTTCTTCAACAGGGTTCGGAGTGCCAAACTGAACCATAGCCATGACCAATCTCGGTCCCCCAATGCTCCTAGTTCACCCCATAGCAATCGAACAATCCCTGGTCACTGCCCACCCCGCTCCACTAAGCCGGCTGGGCTAACTCCCTGCCCACCCCCTAAGCATAGGCCAACTCCTGCATGTTTATCAACACTAGAGCAATGGACAAACGCTCTGTCAAGTCGGTGACATGCATCCGTGGGTCATGGACGGAGGGGAAGTGAGGGTACTGGTAATAGGGCTTGATCGGGTTTGTCGCGTACCCTAATCAAAGATAAATAACCCAGACTAGGCTAACAACAAATTAATGTAATTAGGGAAGTAAGGGGTCGATCTCGGGGAGACGGGAGATACTTGTGAATAGTTGTGGTTAGAACTCTACCTTGGACGATTGGCAAATGTTTGTCACTAATTACTAAATAATAACAATGCAATAAAGAAAAGAATCTAGGGAAGTAGGTTCACACATGTAGATTAACATATTGATGAAATTGGATTTAGGATATGCAAATAATTCATTGTGAGTTCGTAAGAATGATGTGTTCATTACAATCATAGATCAGATGGTCTAGCAGGCTTTTTATGCAATTTACTAGGTCTTAATCTACCTTGTCATGCTTTGTCTATTCAATTCTCGTATGTCTACTTTGGAAAAGAATTCCATACTAGTCGATTATTTCCGGCCTGAAATTGTTAACTATCGTTACAATCCAAACATGCATAGACACAACGTTTTAAAGGCACAATTCCTTTTATCCAATTATCATCTTTTAATTAATCTAACATGGCTATCCTACACCCTAGAAGGGTGACTACTTATGCATGATTAACAATGAAAAGGAAACTAAGATTATAAAACTAAGAATGATAAACATGATAAAGGAAATACTAAAGAAAATGAAACTATAATGTAAAACGAGAATAAAGATTACCGAAAAAGGATGAGCAAAGATTGAAATGGAATAAGAACTTGAATAGGAAATGCAAACCCGGAAACTTGAATTCCAATTACAACTAGAACAAATACAATTGAAGAAAACTTAGAACTAGACTAAACTAAACTAGAGAAAACTAAAACTAAACTAAACTAAGAAAGAAGAAGAACTAAACTAAAGAGAAATGTAAGAAGAAAAGAGATGTTGTGTGAAGAGATGATTTGATATGAGGGGCTAGAGCATCTATTTATAGCATTAGGGTTTCGAGGAGAAGAGGTCGGGCATTAAACACATAGGTCAAAAATAGGATGAAGGAGCCGCAATGCTCGAAGCAGCACACATACCCGATCGGGTACACACTTACTCGATCGGGTAAGTTGTCATCTAGAAGTATTTGACTAACGTTTCATCTTCCTTCGCTTTGACTTGACTTCCATCATCCCCCTTGACCTCTTGAGTCGGGTTGGTTGATAGGGTTTGATGTAAAGCGATGATTGCTTCCGCCTAATTGATTGATCTTCCGACAACTACGAAACCGTCTTTGCTTCTTCTCTCTTTTGAATTAGTGAACCTTCTTGAAATGCCTTTCACTTGGGCAAGGTTGCTTCTTCAAATCGTCGGGTTCTAGGCAAATGCTCGAGAATATAGAAAAAGGGCGTAGAAATGTCACTTTCCCTACAAAACAGGTTAGAACATAGGAATTCACCTAGAAGACGATATTAGCTCATAAAGTGGCTTAACAAAGCACAAATGACATACAAAACCGAGCTAAATTGGGGGTTAAAACCATACGAATATTCACTTATCAAACTCTCCCAAGCTAAACCTTTGCTTGTCCTCAAGCAAACATAACAAACAATACCAGGACAAGGTTGCAAGCATTGGCTACTACACCATCAAGAAACAAATCTCAACATAAAGCTTTGGAAACATAATGAATCATAACCCAAAAACAACGTGGGCATGAATGATACATAAACATGGCTGAGATTTACATAACGGCGTAGCACAAAGAATTTCACTATAGAATTTCGGCTCTTGCATGATCTTTTGACAAATGGACTCTCGCGGTACACTCGAACACTCATTGTATGTAAAAGGTGATTTCTTTATGTGTAAATGTTTTTGAGACACTCACCTATCTACGACTTATGAAAATGTGTCCGCAGTCTAATTTGGTAAACAATTCAAAACACAAGTCAAAGATCACAATGCACATAGAAAAGAAGCCAAAACAATGAAGAAGGCTTTGGGAAATGGGTGAAAGGTGGACAAATAGTTATCGTCATGTGAAGTTTAGAATGAGCTAGCAACTGACCAATGATAATTGAGTACTCAATCCAAACTTTCGATCAATTTCCCAGAAGACGAAAAACGAAGACAGAAGTAACAGAATGGCTTATTACACACGAAACACAAGGGTAAACTCCTTTTGAATATTGACTTGGCATTTTGAGGAGATACTCACAACTTCTTCTTTTATTTCTTCTTTCTTTTTCAATTTTCTGATTTTTTCATTTTTTCTATTTCTTTCTTTTCTTTTCTTTTCTTTTGAACATCACTTCTTGAATATTTTTCGTTCTCCAAATTCACTTTGTCAGTAAGGAACAAAATCTTCTCAAAAGAGCACCCATACACCATAGTCTAGCTACTAGCTCAAAAGGTAGGCAGTTTTTATTTGTGGCTATTATTTTGTGAAACATTTGTATGAAGGGGCTAATTTTGAGGTGTAATTCAAAGTGAAAAAGGCTTCAAATCTTAGTGAATCATGAATGCAATGCTTATAGAAATGAAATGAGAACCATACTTATGCGTTTTGACATGACACACATCACAAGGAGAACTACACACACATAAAAGACTGGGTATGGATGTACCAGCCTAAAGAGGTTCTACCTTACAATATATGTAACTTGTCAAATGTCAAGATCAAGCGTACTCATCTATAGATTCATTCCATGCCTACTGTGTCCAAGACTTCCCCATGTATGCACAATTCAATAAATATTGAACCATTATCTTTTGAAAGCTCTAAGTTTGGGAAATGTAACATGATAGCATAGTAAACAAGCAAGCAAAGCATGAAAAGCATTCAATTGCGTTCAGAAATTTTCTAAATTTTCTCAAAAATCCTCTAAAAATCTTCTCTTTCTTTTATTCAAAATTTGAAAAATATAACTAAAATGCAAAATGGGAAAATGCAATCCCTCCCCCAAGCTAAACATCACATTGTCCTCAATGTGAGCACAAAGACTAAACATGCAACGAGATGCTTAATGGGGAAAAGGAAAAATTAAAGAAGAGTGAAGCTTACTAGTCAGCGCGGACTCCCCCAAGCTAGTTTTTTGGACTTGACAAGGAAGGTCTTTATAGATTCTTCAAAAACTCTTTCATCTGCAAAATAAATCCTAACAACGAAAAAGGGAATACAAAAATAAAAATGCAAAAATAAAAGGAACACGGGTTGCCTCCCGAGAAGCGCAATTTAAATGTCTTGCTAGACTCTTTATTAATGAAAATCATTCTTTGTGCCTTAAAAAGCATGTCAATTCCCTTAGAAGTCGATCATATACCTGCGCATGAGCTATACAAAAACATATGTAAGCAATTGACAAGATATAGGCTTGAAATATTGAAGGTAAGAATTGATATATCTTATCATTGTGCGCATGACAAACTTCATAGATGACCACTGAACTGCTCCACTCGTCAGTGAGAGATGGAGTAAAATGTTTAAGATCATGGAACAAACAATTAGTTCCCAAAATATCATTAGTGGACTATAATTGGGGGTAGGGTGAATCAAAGGATTGGGAATCAAAAATGGGTGGTTGATCCCACTTAATTTCAAGGCTAGGTTCACAAAACCCAGTATCATTTTCAAATAAATCTGGAATATCCTTAGCGAAGGGATTTTCAAAGAAATCTGATGACTCGATCAACAACTCTCCATTGGAGTCACAAATGGCCTTAACAACATCCTTGTCTAAAGTCTCGACTACCATATGGTCAATATCAATAATGGGGGTCTCAAAATTGTCAAATGGAACGACACTAGAGTGACTCTCAATAGAAAAGGTTGGACCATCATCATCGTCATCTATTAATTCAAATGATTGGGGAGAATTAGACTCACATGAGGGGGCTGAAAAAGCACAGGAGAAAATAGACTCACATGGGGGTGAAAAAGCATAAGGAAAATTGATTGGCTTACATTTTGTAAACGTGGGTTCTTCCTTTTGCCCTCTGAGCATTTGAATTTGAGCCATGATTTCATTGATTTGCTTTTGGATTCTCAACCGCCGGTGCGTTTCATCCCAGAGATTGGGATGCCATAAAGTCCAAGAAAATCCAAAGTTCCTTCTTCTGATAAAAACTTCCACCACTCAATTGCATAGCCAGGCTACGACACTTAATGAGCATTCCATGAATCACGACATTCCTCATATAGGTCTCATCAAGGGTATACCCAAGAGAGATAATATGTCTACAATAGCTATAAAATCGGTCGAGGTATTCATGGAAAGGCTCATTCTCACATTGTGGTGGTTGGAAATAGATAGTCATTGAGAGAAAATAAAGCAAACCCTTTGAAAGAAAATATTCCTATTACCTGAAAAGAGTCACTACACTACAAGGAAAAGGTGAGAAAAATCTCAAGGAACAAGTGTTCCTCGAGACAAAAGAAAAAAAGAAAAAGACAAGGTAAAACTCTACTAATCACAAATAAACAAAACCGTGCTCCCCGGCAACGGCGCCAAAATTTGATCGGGTTGTCGCGTACCCTAATCAAAGATCAATAACCCAGACTAGGCTAACAACAAATTAATGTAATTAGGGAAGTAAGGGGTCGATCTCGGGGAGACGGGAGATACTTGTGAATAGTTGTGGTTAGAACTCTACCTTGGACGATTGGCAAATGTTTGTCACTAATTACTAAATAATAACAATGCAATAAAGAAAAGAATCTAGGGAAGTAGGTTCACACATGTAGATTAACATATTGATGAAATTGGATTTAGGATATGCAAATAATTCATTGAGCGTTCGTAAGAATGGTGTGTTCATTACAATCATAGATCAGATGGTCTAGCAGGCTTTTAGTGCGATTTACTAGGTCTTAATCCACCATGTCATGCTTTGTCTATTCAAGTCACGTATGTCTACTTTGGAAAAGAATTCCATACTAGTCGATTATTTCCGGCCAGAAATTGTTAACTATCGTTACAATCCAAACATGTATAGACACAACGTTTTAAAGGCACAATTCCTTTTATCCAATTATCATCTTTTAATTAATCTAACATGGCTATCCTACACCCTAGAAGGGTGACTACTTATGCATGATTAACAATGAAAAGGAAACTAAGATTATAAAACTAAGAATGATAAACATGATAAAGAAAATACTAAAAGAAAATGAAACTATAATGTAAAGACGAGAATAAAGATTACCGAAAAGGATGAGCAAAGACTGAAATGGAATAAGAACTTGAATAGGAAATGCAAACCCGGAAACTTGAATTCCCATTACAACTAGAACAACTACAATTGAAGAAAACTTAGAACTAGACTAAACTAAACTAGAGAAAACTAAAACTAAACTAAACTAAGAAAGAAGAAGAACTAAACTAAAGAGAAATGTAAGAAGAGAAGAGATGTTGTGTGAAGGGATGGATGATTTGATATGAGGGGCTAGAGCATCTATTTATAGCATTAGGGTTTCGTGGAGAAGAGGTCGGGCATTAAACACATAGGTCAAAAATAAGATGAAGGAGCCGCAATGCTCGAATCAGCACACATACCCGATCGGGTACACACTTACCCGATCGGGTAAGTTGTCATCTAGAAGTATTTGACTAACGTTTCATCTTCCTTCGCTTTGACTTGACTTCCATCATCCCCCTTGACCTCTTGAGTCGGGTTTGTTGATAGGGTTTGATGTAAAGCGATGATTACTTCCGCCTAATTGAATGATCTTCCGACAACTACGAAACCGTCTTTACTTCTTCTCTCTTTCGAATTAGTGAACCTTCTTGAAATGCCTTTCACTTGGGCAAGGTTGCTTCTTCAAATCGTTGAGTTCTAGGCAAATGCTCGGGAATATAGAAAAAGGGCGTAGAAACGTCACTTTCCCTACAAAACATGTTAGAACATAGGAATTCGCCTAGAAGACGATATTAGCTCATAAAGTGGCTTAACAAAGCACAAATGACATACAAAACCGAGCTAAATTGGGGGTTAAAACCATACAAATATTCACTTATCAGGGCTGCTGAAAGACCTGCTCCTGGTGCACGAATGGCTGATCCACCACCTCCTCCCTCACTGGTCTAGCCTCCCGGGTGGGTAAAGGTGTTCTCCCCTTACAAGTAGCCACTACGGGCTCCTCTCTTTGCACCATGAGGTGGTCAGGAATAGTGTAAGTATGGTCTAGTAAGGCAGGTGAGTCCGAATTGGCCCTCTCCAAGCGGTCAGTCTCGAGTACATCTTCTAAACTCGTAATTACAACATATACACTGTCGCCGAGTATTTCCATATTGCTATCTTTTACCTAGGGAAAATAAATCATGAAAATCATAAGAGAAGAGAAAACCTTTTATTTATATAATATTTTTATTATATAAAAAAAGGTTTTAAGAGAATAGCTTCCTTCTTCCCCGAAGATTGCCTTCTCTTACCGCAAGAAGGAATATCGAGCTTATGCTTGGCTTGTTGTAAAACTTGTGATCACCTCCTAAGCCATAGATAGGTTCATCCACATTTTACCCCTAACCCTCCAGGCCAACCCTTCCCTTTCTACCCGCCTCACCCACTTTAGGTGTAAGAGATAGTCCAGGTCAATCAAAGGGACACCACCGAACAAGTCGGGGAAGTCCTCATTAGGAGTAAAATTGGTCAGCCTCTACGCCAAGCGGGTCACAATCGCACCGCAACTAAGGTTACTGTGGCTATTACCCGGGATGGTCATTTGTGCTAAACTAGCACAGACAATCAGAGGGGCGGTGTAAGAAACCGGTATCTCCCTCTTCGGGTTCAAGTATGATACTAGCAACAGAACCTCGTTGGAGTTGAGGTTGCTAATGTCATTCCGCCAATATAGTAGGCAAGTCAACATCCTAAAAGAGAGTATAAGGGTCGGGTGCTGAACATCATTGATCAGCAAGGAGCTCACATTAGACAATGGCCTGCCAATGAGTAGGTGAAAGTAAGAAGTAGCATTTCCCAGCCCCGAACCTATAGTCTTACGACTTCCCTCCTCTGCCTTTGCCAGGTCAAGTTGTTCCGCTAATTCGCCAAGGGTAAAGTTGTGTTCACCATTCATGAGACGAAAGCTAACCGTCTCCCAGTCGCATTATACACAAATGAACTCAAGAATTTTAAGGTCAAGAACCCATAGGACTTCTTTCGAAGCCGGTACAACCCCCTCATCCCCAAGGATTTGAAGATGTGGCTCATATCCCCGTCTATCCCCATAATCCAAGGTACTACAGTCCACCCACCTAGTAGGCTTGAGGGAGAATCCCATTAAGGCCTCAAAATCCCTCTTGTAAGCAAAGTCACGGAACAGGACAATAAGGTATTCCGTAACGCTAGGTACCACCGGCTCACTAGATTCTCCTCGTTAGGCAGCAGTAGCGGAACAGGTTCTCTTGTTTGGTGCATTTCCCTCTCTTGGAATCTGCAAGCGATTCGTGAAAGTCTCATATTCATTATAAACAAAACTCAGTTGAGATTTCAAAACCTAAACTTGAAATTTTCAGTTTACGACGGCTTTTACCATCAAAATCGAAATTCACAAGCTTTTAAAAGGCGGAATAGCGAAGAGAATCAACTTTGAGTCATCAAAAGACAAGTTCGAAAAGGGAAAATTTCAGATTCCGCAACTCTAGCCTATAGAATGGGACAACTAGCGATTTTTGCAAAAAGATCCAACACTAATCTAGCAATTTAACAAGATTTATCCAAGGTTTCCACCAACTAAGAAATAAGATAAAAATATAAATCAAAAACCCTAATTTTACAAATCAATAACAATATACTACCTATTTCAATTAAAGATGAAGGAAATTACCTTACCTTGATTGATTGAAAGAGAAGCACAAATTAACAAGCTAGAATCCGAAAGTTTTAAGAAGTAATCTAGAGCTTGCGGTTATTGACAGGTTTTGAGGAAAGGTTTTGATTGCAAAATATGGTGAAGTGACCGAGTAAAGGAAGGAGAGTAGAGTAAATAGGTATCGATGGGTTTTCGCGGAACCTAGTGTTCTTGGGGTACTAAGTCGAGTACCGAAGGTACTCAGTCGAGTACAACTTACTCAGTCGAGTGTTTCTAGCACTCGGTCGGGTACCGATGTCTGATATGAAATTAATTCCTATCAAATTAAGCACTCGATCGAGGGACCTAGTTACTCGGTCAAGTCAAGCCTACTCGGTCGAGTACTTGCTACTCGATCCAGTACTTTCTACTCGATTAAGTACCTCATATCGTCTTAAAACATTTAAATATAAGAGAAAAATTGACCCAAATTTATTTATCGTCCCTGCAAAATGAACAACACCGCTTAGAACTCTAAGGCAACTGCCCTGAGCTCGTCGCGCGTTAGTGTCCTATGATTCTAATTCACACCACATATATTCACGCATTAGTAATTCGAATGATCTATACTTACACACAGCACAATAATACATTATCACTTTCGCGCACTGAATCACGGTCCAAACATTAAAATCACGATTTCATGCATATGTTCAGCTCAACCCATCACGATTTCATCACATTCACACGGTCACATATTAATTCAGTATTCCACACGTATTTCATCACCAATTTATTTACATTCCCACGCATGACATCGTACATGTTAGCACCTCAATCACACCACATACATTCTCGCAACTAATAACTCGATTACTCTTACACAGATATCAATCATGTCATTTATACTTGCATACAGTTAAATCAAATCTACACATCACATTCATTTCACACTCTTATGCCACTATTTAGTACACACATAATACACACACACACACACACACACACACACACACACACACACACACACACACACACATATAACTAGTTAACTCATCACCACCACTTCACCTTCTCACGGTCACATTACCGTACAATCAACCCCACATATATCATCGTACATTCTCTTGAATTCCCACACATGACTTTAAGCACGTTAGCAGTTCAATCATAACATGTAGACATCTTGCTACACTATTTAACCTTTTAACGGTATTTTTAGCTTAAGAATACTACAGCCGGGCTTTCGGAATGAGGAAGCCTTCTCACCCAAAATCAACATGGGGCCTCTAACATACATACACCGGTTCCTTTTATTTGACACACCTACATTCATTAAGTTTATTGGTTTAGGTTCCAAAATCGTCGCTCCAATACTACTTTGTAACACCCGACTTACCGAGGAGCCTTCAGCAAGACTTTCCCAAGTAAGTAGAGGTGCTACCATCGCGGTTGCCCGAGGAAGTGAACATCATAAGACAATAACGAAACGTATTTCATTAATATTACATATTCTTTATTACAACATACAACCAAAGCATTAAATACAATAATCTGACTCGTGATCTCTAGACTCATCACCAATAGCGTGGTCATCGACTCGTCGCATCCCGGCCTCTCCTCAAACATTAAGCACATAACCTGTAATCAATCTGCTCCGCATTCCCAAATAATCATGACAGCTTTGTAAAACAGTAAAAGGGTCAGTATTCGCATATACCAACCAGCGTACAAGATAAGCACAAGGGAAGAGAAACCAGAGAACCACGGTTACCTCAGTAGATTCAGGTTATCATCCATGTTCTGCAAAACTACCTATTGACCCTAGACCGCAGCTACATGCGTTGAACTTTCATCTCGCCACAACAAGATAACTGTAGAGTCTATTGATCGAATACGAAAGAGAGGAGGGGGGGTGAATTGAGTATTAAAAACTAGCCCCACTTTTTCGATTTATATGATATGTAATTAATTATTTGATCTTATGAATTAAAATCAACTAATTAATTAATCAAAGTAAGCGCGAATAACGAAATAACGAAAAGTAAAGAGATAAGAGAGAGGCACACGATTTTTGAAGTGGTTCAGTTTCACACGTTGAAACCTACGTCCACTATTCTCGATTAATAATTTTTAGTACCTTTCTACGGATTACAAAAATTACCAACCCACTCGTATAATCAACACTATGATTATAACTCAAGGTGATTATCGCTAAATACTCTATACTATCTTACGCTAATAAGAAAGTACAATATAACTCACACAAATTCCCGTTAAAGAATTGTAAGCTTATAATAATGTACTATTATCCAATAACGTATTTCACTCAAGCGATTGATAATAATTGATGCACAACTCTTTTAAAAACAAACTCTAAAAATAATAAATAGTTGCTCAAAGGTTTGCTTTTAAAACGATTTTGGAAAATCAACACAAGTAAAATAAATAGCCGTGTAAAGTATGTGTATTTCGTGTGTTTTACAATTTGTATGTGAATGAGTATTTATAGTAGTAGAATCATAGTAGATCTAAAACCCTAGTATAAAATTTAATAAAGATACTTATCTTATCATAAAATAATATTTGCTTATCTGTTAGAAATATCTTTATCTCAAAATATTATTTGGTTTATCTTATAGAAATATATTTATCTTAATATCTCAAAATATTGTTGTAAAGATATAGTAGATTTCTAGATTAGGTAAACAAGGAAAACAACCTAAGGAGGCCGAAATCCATAGCTCACGAAACCCTAGGAGGCACGCAACCCTAGGTGGCACAAACACTAGGTTTCACGAAACCCTAGGTGGCTCAAACACTAGGTGGGCTAATTAGGTTAACAACAAATGGAGATAGAATATATTAGAAACCCTAGGTAGCATGACAACCCATAAGTTGTATTACTAACCAATAGAATCTCATAAATATATTCTCTAATAAAACTTTTGATAAATATATAAAAATACTCTTTCACTTTTGAAAACATTTCAAAACATTTTATTTCCAAAATCATGCATCAATATTTTATCATCCAAAGTCATAGGCTACAGCTATAACTTTGAACATAAAATCTCTCGAATGGAATAGTTACCGAATGACGACCTATACTATCTAATCTTCACAAAGATCTTCAGTATACGGATCATCTCTTCATCTAGATCACAAAGACCCTCCATCTCGAGTCTTGTGTAGATTTATGTAGATCTTGTTTGAAGCGATTTTCCTTAAAGTTATGCCTAGTTAGCTATAACTTCCAAGTTCACTTCCAAAGTTATTCCTGAAGTTGGTATAACTTTGTCTCACAGACTTTATCAAAGTTATGCCTAACTTTGATCTTTCTTCTCATATTTGTTGCTAGCTATAATAAGACTAAGCACACAATTACACGCATATGATATATCAAGTAAAACATATTATCACGTAAACATATGTCATTATCAAAACTATGAAATTGGTCCAACAAATTCCCCCTTTTTGATGATGACAAGTCTCATATGATTTCCTCTTAATAATGTGACTAAGTAATGGTTCCCCCTCAACAAAGCACTCCAAAGTTATAGCAACTTTGATCGCAAGAACAAAACAACTTAGCCAAAGTTATAGCTTGAGAGAATTTAAGAGATAACGAGTCTTGACAAGGAGCAAGGTTAAGCAAAGACTCAAATCATATCATTTCTTCCCCCTCTTGGCATCATTGAAAAGACAAGAACAAAGACATTAAACGACTAGAATAACACATGTCAAGGCAAGAAATAGATATGCAAAATACGCAATATAAAACGATATATACCAAGCAAAATCAAGTGCAAATGTTAATTATGAACTACAAACCACAAAATAGAGTATTAATTGCCATTGGGCCGAATAGAACAAAGTTTAAACAAACCAAAATGGGCCGAATTGGTTAGGTAGTTCAAGAGATAAGCAAACAAGGATAGAAAATCAAGGCATGGTGGGTGGGCGGGTTAGATTAGGGTGCTTTATAACCGGGCCTAGTGCGGTACTCGAGAGTGGAGAGACGGTCAAGGCAAGAAGACACATGTGTAGCTTGAGCGGTGAGGCAAACGTCAAAGTTCCGAACTTTTAAGGAAAGAGCCTCCGTCGCATCATAGATAGTACGCATCCCCTCACGCATTTCCGTACCACTCTTGACCAAAGAACCGCCTTGGCTCACCAAGTATGTCATCCGATCTCTTTGCCTATACATTTCTTGTCGACAATCAACAATGTTCCTTTCCAACTTAGCAAGGCAATCATCCACACCCGTCATCCACGTCCTCATCTCACGACTCACACCCGACCCACCTTGGTCACGGGTAGAGCTAGGGAACCCACTGCCACGGCTCGAACAACTTTGTCCAATACCGCATCAATCTTCTTGTCCTGCGCGTCTAAACGCTCCATCACACTGCCCATGAACATATCCAATTTTGACTCGATTCCTGAAAAATCAGCCCCAACCGGCTGCATCCCGACCGAACCCCCTTTTGTTAAAAACATCAACTCCGGTCCATTAGCATCTAACTTCATGAATTTCAAGAACGTGTCACACATGTCATCTTTTACGGTAACCCCATAATTGTTCACATTAACAACCCCTTTCGACTCAAGGAGCCGAGATACCCACATCCCGTAGGGTAAATCAAGAGTTGAATAGATTTTGTCCTCGATCACCGAAAAAGCGGTTTGTGAAATACGAGAAAAGACAAGAAAAGGTAAATTAACCCGGTTTCCCTCCAACCAATGCTTCACAACCAACATCTCATAGCATGCAATTTTGTCCCGTCCTCCCCGACGCGGAATTACGGTATTCCATAAAAAGTTTAACAGAAATTTCAATTTGGGGGACACACTTCCCGCCAAAACACAACTTGACAACGACGCCCCAACATCAAAATATTTCTTAACTTCCAACTTAGCCATGTCCGTCAGTTCATCCCATGACGTACTCGGATTGATTTTGATTCCATCATCAGGAACCGAAAACAGAGTACAAAAGTCCGTCACGGAAATCGAAACTGAACGGCCATTAATAACGGCATTCAACACTCCATCGGTTAACGAAACAGAAGCGAAAAACTGTATTACCTCAATCGGATAGACTGGACCCGAAAACTGTGCCACGGTTTCCCATTCTTGAAAGTTTAAAAAGTCGTTAAAGAATCCTAAAGCCCTATACTTGTCACACCAAGCTTTTGGATAATGACGACCCCCGTGTATTCCGTACTGAGCAACTCGGTTCACAAGTTTTTTTTCATCTTTCGTGAGACGGAGTTTATCAAGCCCGGAAGATGTTTCTTGAGGCGAAAAATCACGTAATGTAACCCTTGTTGGTGCCTCGGGAACCGTGTCAGCAACTTCGGTTGTAGCTTCGTCTTGGAGTCTACCTTTGCCTTTATTTAACCTTCTTCTTTTTGTACCCTCAAGACCCGCACCGGACTCGGTTTGGTTTAGGGTGGGTGATTTTTGTGTGGGAGTAGGAGAGGTATTTTTGGGCATACTAGGCTTAGGAGTTTTTGGGTTTGGGTTTTTGGAGATTTTTGATCTAGTGGAAGCCATGGATGAAGGTTGAAGGTTTGGGTAAATTTTTCTTTGTTTGTGTGTGGGTGCCGTGAGGAAGGAGAAGAAGTAAAAAAAATTGGTTGAGTATTGATGTGGTGAAAGTGATAGGTAATAATGAGAAGATGTTGGTTTTTGTACCTTTTGTACTTTTGTACATAGGTGCCGGCTTGTAGAGTCCACTTTCCCATTTTTTTTTTTTTTTTAATTTGAATTTGGGTAGGAAAGGGAATCTTAGGTGGTTAATTGTTGGGATATGGTAAGGATAGAATTTGGTAAATAAAAAGATATGGTAAGGTATTTTTTGTTTGAGAAATTCGGCCAAATAGAATTACATGGGTAAATTTTTGGTTTGATTAGGAAAGTGAATAAGATAGGTTTTTGGCAAATATGTGGTTCATAATTCAATTTCCATAAAACACTTAATATGCAAGATACTTACGTAAAATATATTATATTAAACACAAATATACTAGCAATGAAATATGCGGACACAGTCATACAATCTCGTCTTATTCTAGCCAGTCACGCATGTTCACAAAATAAATAAGATGAATTTAATTGCTACCGATTAAACCAATTTCCAACCGCAAAATCTCAAAACGTCTTCTCGCTAACGCCTTTGTTAAAATGTCAGCCCATTGATTGTCAGTACTACAAAATTCGAGTTTAGTGTTGCCCTTTTCTACATGGTCACGCAAAAAATGATGTCTAATGTCTATAGGCTTAGTACGAGAATGCTGAGCTGGGTTCTTAGAAATAATAATAGCACTCGTATTATCACAGAAAACAGGCATACAACCAACATTAACACCATAATCACATAGTTGTTGTTTTAACCAAAGTAGTTGAGAACATACCAGTCCTGCAGCGATATATTTGGCTTCTGCAGTAGATAGCGCAACCGAGTTTTGCTTCTTTGAGTCCCAAGTAATTATGCATGGTCCAACAAACGTAGCAAATCCAGAGGTACTTTTTCTATCTAAAGAACATCCCGCATAATCTGCGTCTGAATATCCTACTAGATCGAAATTGCACTCAAGTGGATACCATAAATATAAATTAGATGTACCAATTAAATATCTCAAGATACGTTTAACTGCAATCATATGTGATTCCTTAGGACATGATTGAAATCTAGCGCAGACACATACGCTGAACATAATGTTAGGTCTACTTGCAGTCAAATATAATAAAGAACCAATCATACCTCGATATGTAGTCTCATCTACGGACTTACCATTTTCGTCTAAGGTCAGCTTTTTGTCAGTTACCATAGGCGTGTCCATTGGATGAGCGTTTTCCATACCAAATTTTCTGATTAGCTCCTTGACATATTTTTGTTGGTGAATCTTTATCCCTTCTTTGGTTTGTTGAATTTGCAATCCTAGGAAGAATTTCAATTCTCCCATCATGCTCATTTCAAATTCTGAGGTCATTAGATCTGAAAAATACTTGCACAATCTATTGTTAGTAGAACCAAAGATAATATCGTCTACATAAATTTGAGCAACAAGTAAATCAGGACCCTCGGATTTTAGAAATAGGGTTTTGTCGACAGATCCTCTTTTAAAATTGTTTTGTAATAGAAATTTTGACAATCTGTCGTACCAAGCCCTAGGCGCTTGTTTCAAACCATATAAAGCTTTATCGAGTTTAAAAACATGGTTTTGAAATTTGCTATTCAAAAATCCGGGAGGTTGTTCAACAAAAACCTCTTCTTCCAAATAACCGTTAAGAAACGCAGTCTTAACGTCCATTTGGAACAGTTTCATTCCTTTATGAGCTGCGAAGGCGATGAGCAAGCGAATAGCTTCAAGTCTTGCTACTGGAGCGAATGTCTCGTCATAATCAAGCCCTTCTTGTTGATTATAACCTTGAACGACCAATCGAGCCTTGTTACGAACTATAACTCCTGAATCATCCAATTTATTTCTGAATACCCATCGAGTACCAATCACAGTTCGATTAGGAGGTCGTGGCACAAGGTGCCATACTTTATTGCGTTCGAACTGTTGAAGCTCCTCTTGCATAGCCACGATCCAGTCGGATTCTGCAAGTGCTTCCTTGATGTTGGGAGGCTCTATGGTGGACAGAAACGAATAGAATGAACAAAAGTTATTTAATGTTCGCCTAGTTTGAACTCCTTTAGTCAAACTTCCCAGGATACTATCCATAGGATGAGAACTCTTATAATTCCATTTCTTAGAGTTCTTAGGCTCATCATCATCTGATGAACTATCACTTTCCTCAAATGATTCAGAATCAAGATTGGTTCCCCCTGAGTTGGACTCTGGGGTTATAGCTGAAGTTGGTACAACTTCAGTTACACCATCTTGATCTGGTTCAAAGTTATAGCATCATCAGCTATAACTTCAGCTTCCTTTTCCTTGTTTTGAGAAGAGACATTTGTATCATCAACAATTGTCTCAGTTCTCTGTTCAAGGTCATTTGCGGATTTATCAAGTTCATCATTGATTCCTTCAATAACTTCTTCATTATTAACTGGCTCGTCTTCCCTTGAAAGGCGAAAGTCTGGATCATTCATGTCTTCTTCTTCATTCTGTTCGACTTGTTCAGGCAATTATCTTCATCAAATACAACATGAACACTTCTTCTATGCACAACGTTCTTTGTTAAAAACTTAAAAGCTTTACTATGATTCAGAATAACCACAAACACACGCTTCGTCACTTCGTGGATCAAATTTGCTCAAAGTTACTTTTTCCATTATTATGGACAAAACATTTACTCCCGAAGCAACGAAGGTGAGCTATATTGGGTTTTCTCCCTCTTAAAAGTTCATAGGGAGTCTTTTTGAGGATAGGTCTAATCATAGCTCTATTGTGCACATAGCATGCAGTACTAATGGCTTCAGCCCAAAAACTCTTAGGAAGGCCACTACACAAAAGCATAGTGCGGGCCATGTCCTCTAAAGTTCTATTCATACGTTCCACGACACCATTTTGTTGTGGGGTTCGTGGTGCAGAAAAGTTATGTCCTACACCATTCTCCCTACAATATTCTATAAAAGCTTGATTATCAAATTCGGTGCCATGATCTGTACGAATGGAAACTAATTTTTTATCATACTTATTTTGGGCTAGCTTCATCAGTACTACAAACTCATCGAAAGTTTCATCTTTAGTAAATAGAAAGATAGGCCATACATACCTGGAGTAGTCGTCGACTAGGACGAATACGTACCTTGATCCACCGCGGCTTCTAACTTTCATAGGTCCACACAAATCCATGTGTACCAACTCAAGTGGACACTCTGTACTTACTACTCGTTTCGGTTTGAATGAAGATCTAACTTGTTTACAACGGGCACATGAGTCACACATTTTTTCTTGTTCGAATTTGATTGAGGGTAGACCCTCAACTAAATCCCAAGACTTGAGTTTCTTTAAAATCGTTGGACTGATGTGTGCAAACCTCTTGTGCCACAAGCACGAATCATCCACAGTGACTTTCATGCACGTAAAGGAACTTGTAGTGACTTTGTTTAAATCAATCATATACACGTTCCGTTTACGTAGACCTTCTAAGATAACATTGCTAGTTCCTTCAACTATGATACGACAAACATTTGAATGAACAACGACTTTGTTGCCTTTGTCACATAGTTGAGAGATACTTAGCAAGTTATGCTTAAGGCCATCTACCAGATATACATTATTAATAGCATGTGAAGAAGATATACCAATCTTACCTACACCGATTATATTGCCCTTCTTGTTGTCTCCAAAGGTGACCTTGCCACCGTTGAAGGGCTCTAGTGAAAGAAAAAGATTCTTGTTTCCAGTCATGTGTCTCGAACAACCACTGTCGAGATACCATAGATTATTTTCTTTCACTATTATCTGCGAGAGAATCAAATACAGCTTTTAGGTACCCACGCTAAGTTGGGTCCTTTATGGTTAGTGACTCTATATATTTGATCCTTCCTAATCCATACCTGTTTGACAATTCTTTTCTTCTTAGGATAGGGCTTGCTAGATTTATTATCATGTTTGTTATTGTTACGACGCACATTAGGTTTGAACGACTGCTTCTGATTCACATAAGGTTTAGATTTTGAAGGTACAGATGTGTAATCGAAAGCTATGTCATAAAACCACCTGAACTCATTATTTCTAACCTCATCACGTTGAGATTCAGGTTCAGACTCATTAACACTAGACACGTGTTCTTTAACAAACTCAGTTTGATTTTTGTTGTCGTTGACATATTTAGCACAATTATCTTTAACATGAACGTTGTGACCACAATAATTGCAAATCAAATATTCTGAAAGATTGACATACTTCCTTCTTCTGAAATCACGGTTAGAAGGAGTGGATTTGCACTTATCATGGTCTCTACGACTATAGCATTCATGACCAAGACCTTTCTTCATGTTATTGTTAGACTGTTCGGTAAGGAAGTCTAAGACCTTTTGACTTCCTTCCCCCTTATCATGAACTTTTCGTGCATGTAGGAGCAATTCCTTCAAAGACTGAATTTCTTTTTCACATGACGAATGATCTACATTCGAGTCTTTGGAGGGATTGTTCTTTTTAAAATTTTCACGGAAATCATTGAAACGTTTGTTCAAGATAAGTTTCTCCTCATTATGTTGACTTTTGGCTTGGGAGAATTCAGCCTTTATATCTTTCAATTGCTGAGAGAGAAAGGAGTTTACTTTCTCGTGATCAAGGATAACACCTTCCTTTGCCTTAGCTTCAGATTGTAAAAGCTCATTGACTTTCTTTCAATTCTAAAGTTATAGCTTCATTAGCTATAACTTTGGCTTGAAGATGCTTAATGTTGAGTTTTAACTCTGAGATT
>JAIUZE010073776.1:0-24377 GCA_022085475.1 Heliosperma pusillum | reverse complement strand
AATACACTTTCGGGCACCGCATTATTGAATAAGTGAATATTTGTATGATTTTATCCCCTCATTTTAGCTCAATTTGATATGGTTTATCCACTTTAAGAAGTGATTTTGTGAGCTAATCTCTCCTTTGCAGTATTTCTCGTGCTTTAATGTCATTTGTAGGAATTGAGTCGTTTCTACTTCAAATCCCGTCATTTGAAGGAAATATGAGCAAGGAGAAGATAAGAAGGACGATTACGTGAGGTTAAGATGGCATGCTATAAAGATCTAGAGGTTCCGAGTCAAAGGGAACAAGTTTCAAGTCATTCCGAGCTCATATGCACAAGTTGCGATGGTTTTGCTATTCGTCGACGAAAGTCGTCTCAAACTTCATGCTTTGACCCTTAACCCTTGGGGACATGATCAGGCCCAAATAGGGGAGGAAATGAGGCCCAAGAGGTGTTAGTTACGTCCCCGTTCGAATATAAAGTCAATGGAGTCAAGGTAGATCAAGTCACGTACCAAGGGAAGATCAAACGATAGTCAATTGACCAAGAGTGCAACATCCCCGATCGGATTACCACTTCCCCGATCGGGGAAGTTTGCTGACGTACGCATCTTCACGTCATCTCCCTCTCTTTAATGCAAGGCTTAATGGCTTGTTTAATGGGCATGAATCCGGACGCATTTTGGCAGCTTCTCAACCCTATAAATAGCCTAGCCTCCACACAACTACTGTATACAACAAAAAAACTCTTCTCTTCTCTCTTTAGTTTAGTTTTTATTCTTTCTCTCATTTCCTTCTTAGTTTTAGTTTAGTTTTAGTTTTCTCTAGTTTAGTTTAGTTTAGTTCTAAGTTTGTATGGTTCTACTTGTAATTGGAACTCAAGTTTTCGGGTTTGCATTTCCTATTCAAGTTCTTGTTCCATTTCAATCTTTGCTCATCCTTTTCGGTAATCCTTGTTCTTGCTTTTACATTATAGTTTCATTTTCTTTTAGTATTTCCTTTATCATGTTTACCATTCTTAGTTTTATAATCTTAGTTTCTCTTTCATTGTTAATCATGCATAAGTAGTCACCTTTCTAGGGTGTAGGGTAGCCATGTTAGATTGATTAAAAGACGATAATTGGATAAAGAAATTGTGCCTTTAAAACGTTGTGTCTATGCATGTTTGATTGTAATGATAGTTGACGATTTTTGGCCATAATCATTGACTAGTATGGAATTCTTTTCCAAGGTAGACATACGAGAATTGAATAGACAAAGCATGACATGGTAGATTAAGACCTAGTAAATCGCCTACAAGCCTGCTAGACCATCTGATTTATGATTGTAATGAACACATCATTCTTACGAACTCACAATGAGTTATTTGCATATCCTAAATCCAATTTCATCAATATGTTAATCTACATGTGTGAACCTACTTCCCTAGATCCTTTTCTATATTGAGTCATTAATTATTGTTTTAGTTTTCTAGCATTAGTAATAACCATTGTGACAATCATACAAGTTGAAATTCTAATCATATCTTTTCGCAAGTATCTCCCGTCTCCCCGAGATCGACCCCTTACTTCCCTAACTGCATTTATTTGTTGTTAGCCTAGCCAAGGGTTATATATCTTTGATTAGGGTACGCGACAACCATATCAAATTTTGGCGCCGTTGCCGGGGAGCACAGTTTTGTTTATTTGTTATTAGTAGAGTTTTACCTTGTCTTTTTCTTTTTTTTTTCTTTTCTATCGAGGAACACTTGTTCCTTGAGATTTTTCTCACCTTTTCCTTGTAGTATAGTGACTCTTTTTAGGTAATAGGAATATTTTCTTTCAAAGGAATTGCTTTATTTTCTCTCAATGACTATCTATTTCCAACCACCATAATGCGAGAATGTGCCTTTCCATGAATACCTCGACCGATTTTATAGCTATTCTAACCATATTATCTCTCTTGGGTATACCGTTGATGAGACCTATATTTGAGATGTCGTGCTTCATGGAATGCTCATTGAGTATCATAGCCTGGCTATGCAATTGAGTGGTGGAAGTTTTTATCAGAAGAGAGGAAAGGAACTTTGGATTTTCTTGGACTTTATGGCATCCCAATCTCAGGATGAAACGCACCGGCGGTTGAGAATCCAAGCGCAAATCAATGAAATCATGGCTCAAATTCAAATGCTCAAAGGGCAAAAGGAAGAACCCACGTTTAAAAAATGTAAGCCAATCAATTTTCCTTATGCTTTTTCACCTCCCCCATGTGAGTCTATTTTCTCCTATGCTTTTTCAGCCCCCTCATGTGAGTCTAATTCTCCCCAATCATATGAATTAATAGATGACGATGATGATGGTCCAACCTTTTCTATTGAAAGTCACTCTAGTGTCGTTTCATTTGACAATTTTGAGACCCCCATTATTGATATTGACCATATGGTAGTCGAGACTTTAGACAAGGATGTTGTTAAGCCCATTTGTGACTCCAATGGAGAGTCGTCGATCGAGTCATCAGATTTCTTTGAAAATCCTTTCGCTAAGGATATTCCAGATTTATTTGAAAATGATACTGGGTTTGTGAACCTAGCCTTGAAATTAAGTGGGATCAACCACCCATTTTTGATTCCCAATCCTTTGATTCACCCTACCCCCAATTAGAGTCCACTAATGATATTTTGGGAACTAATTGTTTGTTCCATGATCTTACTCATTTCAATCCATCTCTCACTCACGAGTGGAGCAGTTCAGTGGTCATCTATGAAGTTTATCATGCGCACAATGATAAGATATATCAATTCTTACCTTCAATATTTTATGCCTATATCTTGTCAATTGCTTACATATGTTTTTGTATAGCTCATGCGCAGGTATATGATCGACTTCTAAGGGCATTGACATGCTTTTTAAGGCACAAAGAATGATTGTCATTAATAAAGAGTCTAGCAAGACATTTAAATAAAGCTTCGCGGGAGGCAACCCGTGTTTTATTATATTTTTGTTATGAAATAAATTATTTTTGTTGGACAATTTAATAATGTTAATAATTCATTTGGTTTTGGTTCTAATAGCTTTGACAATAAGACAATAATTTTATCTAGTATTAGTATTGTAGTAGCTTGTTCATCACAGGTACTTTGGTGCTTGGGTTGTACTTTGCCCCCGTTTTCAAGCTAGCTTGGGGGAGCTGCTGCACGGTTGTATGTTTTCTTTTCTTTCTTTACCATTTTGTTGAGTCGTCCCCCATTTCTTTGTTGGTTATGTTGTCCTTCTTTGTGTTTTCTGCGCTTAAACCCGTTTTGCACATTGAGGACAATGTGTTATTCTAGCTTGGGGGAGGGATTTAGTTTGTGTCGTTGTTTATTTAGTCTAGTTGTTTATTGAATTTGAAAAATTTGAAAAATCCAAAAAAATCAAAAAATTAAAAAAAATTTAATAAAAGTTGTGTGTTTTGTCCACCCAATTGTGTTGTGCATAATGTCATTCCTCAATGCATTTCCCTTATTGTAGCTTTTTAGCCAATGGTTCACGCTTTTGACGGGATTTTGCATACATGGGGATGTCTTGTACACAGTGGGTGAGGGATTGATTTTAGACTTATTAGGCTTGATCTTGACTTTGGCAAACTACATATATGGTAAGGTAGAGCCTCCAGTGATCGGCACATATATACCCGATCCCAATTAGGTGTGTGTAGTTCTCCTTATGATTTGCGTCACATCAAAAACGCACAAGTATGGTTTTCATTCCATTTCTAGTGAGCATTACATTCATGATTTAAAAAGCATTTAAAGCCATTCACTTTGAATCCATTGCCTAAATTTAGCCCCTTTTCACATTGTTTCACATTTCATTAGCTACATGTAAAAATATTGCCTACCTTGTTAAGTTAGTAGCTATACCATTTGTGTTTGGGTGCTCATTTGGGATATTGTTCAAGTTATGTCAAAGTGATCTTGATTGGACGGAATTACTGATTGTCGTGCCGAAGAAAAAGAAAAAGAAAAAAAAAGAGTTCAAAAAAGAAAAATAAAAAAAAAGAGTTCAAAAAAGAAAAAGAAAAAAAAAGAGTTCAAAAAAAGAAAAAGAAATGAAAAAAATGATGTTGAATAAAAAAGAAAGAAAGAAAGAAGCATGTATTGAAAAGAAAAAAATGGTTTATGAAAAGAAGAAGAAGTTGTGAGTGTTATTTCCATGATCCGAAATTCAAAAAGTTGGGAAATTCACTCTTGTGTTGCCATGAGTATAAGCCAATTTGCTATTTTTGGCTTAATTTTATTTTCTTGGGAATGGTTCCGAGTTTTGATTGAGCATCCTTGCATAATTGGTATGTTTCTAGCTTGACCTTAGCTCCACATTACCATTATTCATTTGTCCACTTTGTTACCCATCTCCCATAGCCTTTTTCTTGCTTTTGGCTTCTTTCTATGCTTTTCATGATTGTTTTGACTTGTAGTTTTGGAATGTTTACCATATTAGATTGCGGGCGCATTCTCATGAGTCGTAGATAGGAGAGTGCCACTCAAATATAAAATAATATTTCCTTGATTTATATAAAAATTTGAGTGTTGAGTGCACCGTGAGCGTCCATTGTCAAAAGATCATGCAAGAGCCGAAAAGTCTATTTGATGTTCCTTATGCTGCGCCGTTATGTAAATCTCAACCATGTTTTGCATTTTCCCTATGCCCACGTTGTTTCGGGATGTGTTTCATTGTGCTATATAAGCTACTTGATGGGATTTGCATTTGGTTGGATTGTTTGTTGCTCGTCGCCCTTGTCCTTGTCATGTTTGTTATTGTATGCTTGCTTGAGGACAAGCAAGGGTTTAGCTTGGGAGAATTTGATAAGTTTTAATTTGTATGATTTTATCCCCTCATTTTAGCTCGATTTGATATGGTTTATCCACTTTAAGAAGTGGTTTTATGAGCTAATCTCTCCTTTGCAGTATTTCTCGTGCTTTAATGTCATTTGTAGGAATTGAGTCGTTTCTACTTCAAATCTCGTCATTTGAAGGAAATATGAGCAAGGAGAAGCTAAGACATTACGAGCTCATATGCACAAGTTGCGATGGTTTTGCTATTTGTCGACGAAAGTCGTCTCAAACTTCATGCTTTGACCCTTAACCCTTGGGGACATGATCAGGCCCAAATAGGGGAGGAAATGAGGCCCAAGAGTTGTTAGTTACGTCCCCGTTCGAATCTAAAGTCAATGGAGTCAAGGTATATCAAGTCACGTACCAAGGGAAGATCAAACGATAGTCAATTGACCAAGAGTGCAACATCCCCGATCGGATTACCACTTCCCCGATCGGGGAAGTTTGCTAACGTACGCATCTTTACGTCATCACCCTCTCTTTAAATGCAAGGCTTAATGGCTTGTTTAATGGGCATGAATCCGGACGCATTTTGGCAGCCTCTCAACCCTATAAATAGCCTAGCCTCCACACAACTAAGATACACAAAAAAACTTCTCTTCTCTCTTTAGTTTAGTTTCTCTCCTTTGTCTCATCTTTCTTAGTTTAGTTTAGTTTTAGTTTTCTCTAGTTTAGTTTAGTTTAGTTCTAAGTTTGTATGGTTCTACTTGTAATTGGAACTCAAGTTTTCGGGTTTGTATTTCCTATTCAAGTTCTTGTTCCATTTCAATCTTTGCTCATCCTTTTTCGGTAATCCTTGTTCTTGCTTTTACATTATAGTTTCATTTTCTTTTAGTATTTCCTTTATCATGTTTATCATTCTTAGTTTTATAATCTTAGTTTCCCTTTCATTGTTAATCATGCATAAGTAGTCACCTTTCTAGGGTGTAGGGTAGCCATGTTAGATTGATTAAAAGACGATAATTGGATAAAGAAATTGTGCCTTTAAAACGTTGTGTCTATGCATGTTTGGATTGTAATGATAGTTGACGATTTTTGGCCATAATCATTGACTAGTATGGAATTCTTTTCCAAGGTAGACATACGAGAATTGAATAGACAAAGCATGACATGGTAGATTAAGACCTAGTAAATCGCCTACAAGCCTGCTAGACCATCTGATCTATGATTGTAATGAACACATCATTCTTACGAACTCACAATGAATTATTTGCATATCCTAAATCCAATTTCATCAATATGTTAATCTAAATGTGTGAACCTACTTCCCTAGATCCTTTTCTATATTGAGTCATTAATTATTGTTTTAGTTTTCTAGCATTAGTAATAACCATTGTGACAATCATACAAGTTGAAATTCTAATCATATCTTTTCACAAGTATCTCCCGTCTCCCCGAGATCGACCCCTTACTTCCCTAACTGCATTTATTTGTTGTTAGCCTAGCCAAGGGTTATTTATCTTTGATTAGGGTACGCGACAACCCTATCACATCTTCTTATAAGTTGATCTTGGCGAAATTTCCACAAGTATGGGTCATCCCATATATAGTACTTTGCATCGGATTTTACTTTGCTCTTTTGATGGGAACAGAAATGGCTTGGAAGCCGCTTTGTCACCAAATAGTCGACCATGGTAGCATACCATGGCTCCTCCACTTGGATGGCATATAGGGACTCATGAGGGAGACCTCCTTCAACCTCATCAAGAGGGCATGATGGTCTTCCTTCAAGGTTTAGCCGGCTTAGATGATCCGCCACCACATTCTTCACTCCTTTCTTGTCTTTTATCTCCACATCGAACTCACTTAGGAGAAGGATCCACCTCAACAACCTTGGTTTTGCATCCTTCTTTGCCACAAGGTATCTAATGGCGGCATGATCAGTGTAGATGATCACCTTTGTGCCAAAGAGATAGGATCGGAATTTTTCTAGGGCATATATCACACCAAGGAACTCCTTCTCTGTCATAGAGTAATTATTTTGAGCATCATTCAAGAGTGTAGATGCATATTGGATCACATGGGGTCCCTTGTCGCTCTTTTGACCCAAAACCACTCCCAATGCGTAGTCACTTGCATCGGTCATGATTTCAAATGGAAGGTCCCATTGCGGTGCTTGAATAATTGGTGCAGTGACCAATCTCTCTTTCAAATCATCGAAAGCTTTCCTACAAGAGGCATCAAAGACAAACTCCGCTTCTTTGTGCAAAAGCTTACATAGGGGGTTAGCAATCTTTGAAAAATCCTTAATAAATCTCCGGTAGAAACCGGCATGTCCGAGAAAAGACCTAATGTCTCGGGTGTTAGAGGGATAAGGTAAGGTTTTGATAATGTCAACCTTAGCCTTATCCACCTCAACCCCCCTTTCCGACACTACATGTCCTAGAACGATGCCACTAGTCACCATGAAATGACATTTTTCGGAGTTTAAGATGAGATGGGACTCTTGGCATCGCTCTAAGACAAGAGAAAGGTGTTTTAGACATGCATCATAGGGGTCCCCATGGACGGTGAAATCGTCCATGAATACTTCTATGATCCTTTCTACATAGTCGGAGAATATACTCAAAATGCACCGTTGAAAAGTTCCCGGTGCATTACATAGACCAAATGGCATACGGCGATAAGCAAATGTACCGAATGGACATGTGAATGTGGTCTTGACTTGCTCCTTGGGTGAGATTGGGATTTGAAAATATCCCGAGTACCCGTCAAGGAAACAATAGAAAGCTTTTCCCGCTAGTCTTTCTAACATTTGATCAATAAATGGTAGCGGGAAATGGTCTTTCAAAGTAACCGTATTC
This sequence comes from Heliosperma pusillum, assembly GCA_022085475.1. Lineage (NCBI taxonomy): Eukaryota > Viridiplantae > Streptophyta > Magnoliopsida > Caryophyllales > Caryophyllaceae > Heliosperma > Heliosperma pusillum. The sequence continues at coordinate 16,738 of JAIUZE010073776.1, read as the reverse complement.
AAGCGGCGGTAGTCAATACACACCCTCCAATCGGTTTGTCGTCGGGTGGAGACCAAGTCTCCTTGTGCGTTCTTGACTACCGTCACTCCTCCCTTTTTGGGTACGACTTGAGTTGGGCTAACCCAACGAGAGTCGGAAATAGGGAAGATGATGCCCATTTGCAATAGTTTAATTACCTCCTCTTGCACTACCTCCGCCATTGGTGGATTGAGCCTCCTTTGGGGTTGTCGGACCGGTTTGGCATCCACTTCAAGTCTTATCTTGTGCATGCAAGTCACCGGGCTTATTCCCTTGAGGTCCGCTATGCTCCACCAAAATGTATCTCTATGCTTTTGAAACAATGCTACCAATTTGCTCTCTTGGTCCTCGTTGAGTGTTCTTGAGATGATGAGAGGTAGGGTGTTGTTGTCCCCTAAGAAGATATACTTTAAATGGCTTGGAAGGGTCTTCAACTCGACCTTCGGGGGCTTCACAATTTAAGGGAGGGGCTTGTGGAGGGGTATGCTCAAAGCAAAGAGCTCGGATAGATTTGCCAGAGCAGGACGCTGGCAGTGTTTATGGACGCTGGCAGCGTCATGTGACGCTGGCAGCGTCGTGGGGCGCTGCCAGCGTTTTTCTCTGCCTTGCCTTGTTTTCAGCATATCGATGATGTTGAGGTCTTCATATGTGTCTAGAGGCTCTTCTCTTTCCAAATCCTCGAGACGTCCCTGCATATCAACCGACAACAACAAACGCAAACCCTCCTCTTCCATATTGTTAGTTAAGGCTACCTCAACTGGGTCCTTATCACAAAATTTGAACATTTGATGCACCAAAGGCTCAAAAATATCCAAGAAGAAACAAGATTGAACATCACTAAAGTGGCTCATAGAGTCATAGATATTATAAGTCAACCTCTTTCCCTCAAACTCCATTGTCAAACACCCGTTTGAAACATCAATCTTGGTCTTAGAGGTTTTCATGAATGGCCTACCAAGAAGAAGGGGAGTGGCACTTGACCTAGACTTCATGTCTAAAACATAGAAATCCGCCGGGAAGACAAGGTTATCTACCTCTACTAGCACATCCTCTACCAAACCTTCGGGATAGACACTAGACCTATCGGCTAATTGAATAACCACCCCGGTCTTAGACAAAGGTCCTAAGCCTAGGGTCTCATAGATGGATAGGGGCATGACGTTAATAGAGGCTCCAAGGTCTAACATGGCACGTTTGAAACTTTCTCTCCAATGGTGCAAGGGATGGTGAACATGCCCGGGTCTCCACATTTCTTTGGTAAATTTTGTTTGAAAATTGCCGAAACATGCTCACTCACCCTAACCTTATGGGTTCCTTTCTTAGGATTTCTCTTAGGTGTACAAAGTTCTTTCAAGAACTTTGCATACCTAGGGACAATATTCAACAAGTTAAGAAGAGGAATGTTTACCTTTCACTTCCGGAAAGTTTCATACACGTCATTCTCCTTGTCATACTTCCTAGTGCTTATCAAAGCACTAGGAAATGGGACTTCCGGTATGTATTCCTCTACTTCATCATCCTCAATAATGTCTTTACCCCTCTTTGAAGTGTCTCCCTTGGGATCCTTGCTTGTGGATGTCCCTTTCCCATTCTTTGATAGCTCTTCATGACCAACTACCAACTCGCCTTGGTCTTCAATTTCCAAGGTCTCCATCTCAAGGTTCTTCATCTTTTCTTTTCCTTTTCCAAGGGGGTGTACCTCCAACTCTTTGCCTCCCCTCAAGGTTATGGAACTAGCATTCTCCCTAGGTGGGGGAATGGTTTGAGATGGGAATCTTGTGGAGCTTGAGGCTTGGGATTTTGACATATTGGAGGCCATTTGGGATAGTTGGGTTTCCAAGTTGCTCACCCTAAGGTTGTTTGCCTCCATATCCTTCCTTGCCTCTTCCCTATCTCTCCTTGCCTCCTCTTGATTTCTCCTTGCCTCCTCCCTATCTTTCTCTTGATTGGCAAGGAGTGTTTGCAAGATATCACTCAAGTTCCCTTGAGAAGAAGAATTTCCTTGAATGGGGCCTTGGTTCGATTGTCTTTGAACATTATTTTGAGATTGAGAGTTACTTTGGAAATTTGAATTGTTGGGTCTTGGATTGTTGTAATTTCTTTGGGGATTTTGTTGGAAATTGGAGTTCCGGTTTTGGGTGGGATTTTGGGCTCTCAAGTGATTGAATTGACCGTTTTCAAAGCTCTTTGACTTGTCTCCCCCAATCCCAAAAGATCACGGTTTCCCACTTGGTTGTACATTCCTCCACCACTTGGGTTTCTTGAATTGTAATTCCCATACCCCATAGCATTAACACTTTCCATCGTTGCTCCTTGTTCAATCATGATGTAGCATGTGTTTGTGGCATGGTCACCTCCACAATATGAGCATTCAATTGGTTCGGGGTGTTGAGAGAATGAGTTGCCTTTGTTAACAACCAAGTTTGTCACCATACTTTTTAGTTCACCCATTTCTTGCATGATCTTGTGATTTTGAGAAGCATAAGGATCTTCCATGGAAAATACATTCCTAGAGCTTCCTCCCCTTTCACTCTTCCTTCCATAGCTTCTTGTGTTCATTGCCAATTTTTCAATAATATTGTTGGCCTCGGCCACATTAAGTGTATCAATTCCACCTCCGGTGGCGGCAATGATCATCCTTTGGTCATTTTGGCACAACCCTTCATTGAAGGCCGTCAACAAATCATCTACCGACATGCCATGGTATGGGCATCTTGCCACAAGACTTTTGAAACGCTCCCAATAATCATAAAGGGTCTCCCCCATGTCTTGCTCAATGGTAGTGATGAGCTTCTTTGAGTGATTGTGTCTTGAATCCGGGTAATATTTTTCAAGAAACTTTTTCTTCAAGCCCACCCAAGTGGTAACGGAATCAGCCGGAAGACAAAAGAGCCATTCTTTCGCCGCATCTTGAAGAGAAAACGGAAATGCCCTTAGCTTAAATTGATCTTCGGTCACTCCTTGGGGAATAGCACCTTGGCAAATCATATGGAATTCGGCCAAGTGTCTATTAGGGTCATTCCCCACCATGCCATGGAATCTACGTAGGTTGTGGACGAAGAAACCCTTGAACTCAAAGTTCACATCCCCCATGGGAGGGTATGCAATACAAAGTGGTTGCTCCTCATAGTTCCTTGCCCGAATTTCACCAATTGTCCTATTATCCTCCATATTGGGTGGGTAAAGGATGTTCAATGGAGATGGTATCCTAGGTGGTGACTCAAATACTTGCTTCGGTTGTTCTTGAAAAATATTATTCTCCAACTCCTCTTCACTAGGCTCCCTCCAAAAAGGTCTCCTATAAAGGGGATTCGAAAATAACCAATTTGATATGCTACTTGAAGATGGATCAATATCTTGGTCACCAAGTCCCTCTTGTGACCTAGGCATAAACTTTTAAAAACAACTCAACAACAGAAATTAGTAACTTCAACACAAAGTAACCTATAAACACTACAAAAAGAAATATTTGAAAAACAATCTAAACAAATAATGACACTAACAAGAGTTTCAATTTGATATTTAGCTATATTGACTTCCCCGGCAGCGGCGCCAAATTTGACGAGGCTTTTTAACGGTGTCGCTAATTCCGCTAATTAGCTCCAATCAAATAACAATTTATAATTCCTAGACCAACACAAACTATCATAAATAAGGTTGTAAAATGCTAAGAATAGGGTCGAACCCAAGAGAAGGCGGTATTAACCAAATTAAACTCATCTAGACTCTTGCAAAATGTCAATTAACAAAACTAATTACTCTAATCACAAATTAAGACACTAATTAAAACAAAAGCTTAAATTAATTACAAACTATGATATTCACAATGAGAAAACATGTAGGACACATATAGGGAGAAATTTTGACATGAGAATTGACTAACAAGTCTAAAATTACCAACAAAAACTAAATATTCAAATATTCAAATATGGAGAAACAACTTAGTGTAATTCTCCCAAGTTCCCAACCATTAACAAAGTAAAGACCCTTTTTTCCTCTCTTCTCTAATTATCTAATACAAGTTCCTAAGAAATTAGCCAACATAAATTAAACCATCCATGGATGACCCTTTACAACCCAACCAATACTTATTAAAACATAAGCACAATTAAAGATGCAAGCTTTAAGCACAAAACCAAAGAAACATGCTAGAATCATGTAATAAAACACTAAACCATGTTCTAATTACACAATAAACCAAATTCCACTCAAAAGATTCCAACTTTTAACCAAAGTTACAATCTTTCAAGGTTGCTTCAACAAATACCAAGACAAATTAACCAAATTTATCAAGACAAAGCAATATTTAAATAAATACTTGCAAAGATGGTTAGTCTCAACAACAATTCATTAAACAATGGAATTCAAACATAAAAAAATGGAATTAAATAAAGAAGAAGAGGTTCAAAAGGTCTTACAGTGCTAAAAGAAGAGAACTTGTTCAAATTACACTAAGCAATGGAAAATTAGCTACCAATAATCCAAATATTACAACCCATTATGAAGTTCAACCAAAATACAAAGCCAAAATGAAGAACAAAACTAGAGAGAATTCTAAGGAAATGTGTTGTGGAATGTTGTATCAAATGTTGTGTCCTTCTCTCTCTACAATTTGCTTCTTATATACCCTTGGTCCGCAAACCTAGGGGCCTTGAGAAAATGGGCTTTCAAATGACAAGACGGAGAAATGAAGAAAACCATCCTGAGAACTGGACGCTGGCAGCGTCGTGGTGACGCTGGCAGCGTTTCACGCTGCCAGTTTTTCCTTTACTTGAGCGCCTTGACTTTCGTTGACCTTCTGGATTTTAGTCCCGCCTTGACTTCCATTGACCCATTGGATTTGATCTTCTTGCATTGATGATTCGTTTCTAGCCCACTCCAATTTCCGGGTTTTGGATCTCGGGTTTCGGGTTTGACTTTTGTTGACTTTTGGGTTTGACTCTAAAAGTTGACTAAAATTACTAAATAACAACATTATTACAAAGACTAAGGTTAACATAAAACAATGCTAACGACCCGTAAAAAGTATAATAAACGAACCTAATAAATACTACTAGACACAACACATTTTGGTGTTGTCACACTCTTAGGCAACCGTACACTCTCACTACGGCTTGCATCTCACCGTTAGCGGCATAAGTATGATAAGATTGAGACTCCACAAACAAACCATGCCAAGTCATCCAAAGATCATGAATAATCAATCATATAATCATCCATCCAAACGTACAAATACTTTGACAACATCTCTCACCGTAAATGACACGCACTAGCACCGTGTACAAGGCAAGTATGATTAAAATCGCATCCACTGGATAAAAATTTCCCTGAACGCATACACGATTCAATACATTTCGTATATGTAGACTAATTTCCTCCTGGTAGAACGACGATATAAATATCCGGTCCTAGTCTAAACCAGACCAGACTCTCGGAATCACATTTTCCGATTCGACATGCGATAAACATTTCGCATCCAAGACTCGGTCAATCCTAGACGCCGAGTACCCCAAATTCGGTCAACCTTCACGAAAGAGACGGAAAAGAGCACAAGCATCATAACAAGCGGTACGCTACATGCAATGACACCACCTCGCAAGTATACAACATTTGACGGCCGGGTCGATCAACGCAAAGCGTTCGCCTCCCAACAACGTCGTTATATGCCCACTAACACATGCAATTATGCAGTAAGGATACACTCCTCGTTCCGACACTCCAGCCTTACGAACGTGGAGGTAGCCAAGGGAATGAGAGTACAAAGCACATAACAAATAGTGCTCAAACCAATAACATGTGTAAAACCGACTCAAAGTGGGACATATCAAAAACCGTCACAAAACATGCGATACAAGCGAAGGGAATATCATATATTAGAAACATTAATGTTTAAAGTCATTACGTAAATTTATACGATAAACAAACCATCGGAAATATTATAAATGAAGATTTAAGAAAGAATAAGAAAGAACTCCAGCAGGGTGCCAGCCGGTTAGGTGGACCGGCTGTCGGCTACCCGGCTGGCATCATATATCATATGAAAACTTAACTGAAAATGCCGCGTGTCCCAGCCGGTCAAAGGGACCGGCTGCCGGCTACCCGACTGGGACCAAAGTCATACGAGAAAAACAAAGGTAAATTGAGGTGTGTCTCAGCCGGTCGGCTGACCGGCTGCCGGTCGGCCGGCTGAGACATAAGGCATTAGTAAATTTTTACGTAACAACAATTAATATCCAGCCACTCCCCATCCGGTCAGCTGACCGGCTGCCGGTCGGCCGGCTGGGGGATATTATACACGAAAATCACTTTCTTCAACCCAAACCTCATACAACCAACATCAACTAACATCATAAATCATCAATTCTCATTATCAATTATCAACTAACAACAAACATTATCAACAACACAATTCCTATGATTACTAATCCTATTCTAAATACGATTACTAAAATAGAAAACACATTAAAACACGTAATGATATCGAGTAACCCTTCACCGTTACCTTTTTGCGTCTTCAATCCTCGTCGATGTCCTCTTCTACTAAGTAGTAGTCTTTGTCGAGGTCTTGGAGGTCACCACCTACAATTAGACAATAAAAGATGAATATAATTCACCTTTGAGAAAGACGGATAAATTGAAAAGCGAGAAAGACGGTAATTTTATTACCAATTACGATAGAGGACGATGAGAGGGAAAGATTAAGACGAACTTTAGTGAATTTGAGCGAGAAAAGAAGGAGTAGTGACGATAAGAAGCTTGATCAAATATGGAGGTTAGGGTTTTTGGGTGGTTACTTGGTGAGGAAGAAGAGAAGTTGAATGAGGGTGAGTTAGGGTTTAAGGAAGTATATGAGGGAGTAAGTGGAAAAAGTCATGGAAAAAGCTCATAACGTCATAAGACGTAACTTACTCAAAATCTCGCGTAAAGTCCAAAAACGAACTCGGAAACTCTAAATTAGACACGGGAAATTTAATTCTAAACTAAAACTAAATTTTGCTGAAAAGTATCCGTATAATATTTTTACTATAAAAATAGGGTACATTTGTGGGTGTTACAAAAATCCTTGTCTAAACTATCAAATCCGAGCTCATATTTGTGTTTTACTCGGAAAATCGAGTGGGTTAGGCCTCATATTGAATAATGGGCTTATGACTATTTTCATTACCAAAAATCAAACCTAACATCTCATTTTCACCTTCTAACTTTTCAGCAACTATTCTTTACTTCATCTTCTCCAAAACTAAACCCTATTCTCCATTGTTGAGATTCCTTAAACCTCTAAACACAAAACCTCACATAACTCACTCAATTCTCACTCAAATTCCCTACTTTTTAGTCCAATCTTCCTCTTTTCTTTCCCTATTTCTTTTAAGGTAAGGAAATTTCTACTTTGCACAACTTCATTTTCTTCATATTTTGCAAAGATGAAATTTGTTCATATTTTATGTTCAACTTGTAGGACGAGACCTTCAAGATCCCGACAAAGACTACTTCTTGGTGGAGGAGGACCTAGAACAGGATTTAAGAGCTAAAAGGTAACGGTGAATGGTTACTCGATATCACCTTTATGTGTTTTACATGTTAGATGTAGTATTCCATATGAAGGTTAAATTCTTTGTGTTATTTTCCACTTGAAAATGTGTCTACTACTCACTTACATATTGACTTTCATTTCATATGGTACTCTTATGCAAATTTATGTTAATATTGTTGGATTTACTCATTTATTATGTTAAACTTGTGTTTGAGAAATATATGTTGTCTCATGATGTATTAAGTGACTATATGTTATGATTGGACATGATTATGTTGAATTTAATGTGATTTGATGATGATAAATGAAGGTAGAAATTATTGGGTAGCAATTGAATTTGAGTTGTTATTGATGTTTGTTGGTTTTCGCGTGTTGTGTGCCCCAACCGGTCTACAAGCCACCGCAGGCCCCTACCGGCTGGGAGTCCCTATTCCATAATTGTTGAAGTTTTGTTGTTTTTGGAGTAGTGTGTGTACCAGCCGGGTGGCCGGCCGCCGCCTACCCCAACCGGCTGGGAGTCCTAGTTGTTTAATGTTGTTGTTTGTTGTTGTGCATGCCCCAGCCGCGTGGCCGGCCGCCGCCCATCCGGCTGGGAGCGTCTCCCTGTTCTTTTGTATACTTGTTCGTATTACTTGTGACCCCCAGCCGGGTGGTTGGCCGCGGCCTCGCTGGCTAGGAGTCCTTTTCCTCTTCGTTGTGTTGTTGTTGGTTCGAACTTGCGTTGTGCCTAGTCGGGTACCTGGCCGCCGGTCCCCTGACCGGCTGGGTCTCCCTGTGCTTCTTTCTCTACTTTTCTTCCACTTGTCTTCACATGTAATGGTTGTATGGTTTGTTTATCTTATAAACTTACGTAATAATATTAAATATGTGACACCCCGCGATTTCGCAGTTAAGTAAACACATAGATTTGCAGCGGAAAACACGAGATTTTAAAATTTTTAAAAGCAAAACCGCGAATGTCACTATGCTATAAAACCAGAACTTAATTTAATAAATCGTTTATACAAATTGTATCTTAAATAAATACAAGGGACATGGATTCCTTGATAAAACGTGGTGAAGATAACAAACTAATATAAACTACACGCTAAGGGTGAATCACTGTAAGAACAACGCTCGCTAGCTCACTCGCCACAACCCCATCCAAACACCAACCTGCAACCTGTTCATTCATTAAAAATGAATGCCACAGTCAGTGGGGAGTAACTCAGGGTTCTCCCAGTCATATCACATCAAAAGGCACATAAATAAGCATATAATCATGTGTCATCATGCAAACATATATATCATGTCGGATGTGAGAATAGCATCATGATAATAACAATATACAAGTAAAGGAAGCCATCATCCATTTATAATCATGCAATACAAGACTCGTGGAAGACTCCCCTTGGCAACCATATAGAACACTAAGGGCTTGCATCTCACCATTAGCGACATATGCTTGAGAAGGTTTGGGACTCGACATACAACCCAATCATAGGCATCCAATCAATCAAGTATACAATCCATCATATGATCAAACATAAGCATACACACTGTCACGATAAATGACATGCACTAGCACCATGTACATAGCAAGTATGATCAAACACTTCCACGAGATAAACATTTCCCTGAACCATATACGATAAACATTTCGTATATGAAAGATTCATACGTACACGGGATAAACATTTCCCTGAATCATACACGATAAACATTTCGTATATAAAAGACTCATTTCCTCCCGGTAGGACGACGATAATAATACGGTCCTAGCCTAAACCTGGCCAAACTCTCGGAATGAACATGTTCCGATTCGACATGCGATAAACATTTTGCATCCAATACTCTGTCAAACACAGAAGCCGAGTACCTCATATTCGGTCAAACTACTCGAAATAGGCGGAAAGAGCACAAGAATCAAATAAAAGCAAGTACGCTACATGCAATGACACCAGCTCGCAAGGATACAACATTTGACGGCCGAGTCGATCAGCGCATTGCGTTCACCTCCTAACAACGCCGTCATATCCCCACTAAAACATGCATACAAGCAACAAGGATACACCCCATCGCTCCAACATTCTAGTCTAACGAGGATAAGGGTGTAGCCGGGAAATGAGAGTTCAAAGCACTCAACATGTAGTGCTCAAATCATCACGTAAGGCAAACCGACTCAAAAACGGGAAAACAAGTTAAACTGTCCCTAACCAAGTGATAAAAGCATATGAGATATTATATATTCTAAATATGAATATTTAATGTCATAGCATCGATCTATAAACTAAAAAAATAATATAACTCGTCTCATATAAGAGCAAATGAGAGAAAGAAACAAAAGGGGAAGCAGGGGGTGGCAGCCGGCCTAGGTGACCGGCGACTGGCCACCCGGCTGGAACCACCGAGCAACCAAAAAAACAAAAAATGTGGGCAGGGACTCCCAGGCGGTGGTGGTGACCGGCAGCCGGCCACCCGGCTGGGGGTCGTGGGTCAATCGTGAAGACAACAAAATTAAGATAAAAGGTGTTCCCAGCCGGTTGGCCGGCGGCCGGCTACCCGGCTGGGGCACGCACAACAACAAACAACATCAACAACATACAAGGTGTTACCAGCCAGTCAGGTGGCGGCGGTCGGGTACCCGGCTGGGACACACAGTACTCCAAAATCATCAAAACCAACCAATTTCGAAATAGGGGCTCCCAACCGGTTAGGGAGGCGGCGGCCAGTGGGCCGGCTGGGGCACACTGCTCGCGAAAACGTCTCAACAACAACAACAACTCGATTTCCATTACTACTCGATCATCCCTACCATCATTTATCATCATTAAATCTCATTAAATGCAACCTAATCATACCCAATCCTTACTTACTATCATTTAAAACACCATAAGACCACATTTATTACTAAACACAAGTCTAATCATAATAAATTAGTAAATCCAACCACATTAACATGACTTAGCATAAGATTAGCATATGAGGTGAATTGAACATGGAAAAGAGTAGTGAACACATATCCATATGAAATTAACACAAAGTATTCATCTTATCAAGACAAATACTATTATAACATGTAAAACACATAATAATGATATCGAGTAACTCATCATCGTTACCATGATTAGCACTTCAAATCCTCATTGCCCAAGCTATTCATCAACCCACATGAATTCCTTGACCCAAAATCTTCAAAATACATCTTTTACCGCTAAATAAAGTGACAAGAACCCAAAACCGAAATATGGTGAAGACGGTCTAAAAAGGAAGTTAAAAGTTTCAAACTTTTATTAGCTAGAAACAAAGAGGATGGTGAGAAGATTCCGAAACATTAAACGGAATTGAATTACGTTAAGAAACGAAGAATTTATGTCCGTTTTAAGTTTAAATCTAGAAAAATGGGTTTTATAAAAAGTTGGAGGAAATAGATATTTTATGTTATGAAAATGAAGAGGAGGATGAGAGGAGAAGATTTATATAAAAATCGTCAAGTTTCGTTGAGAGACGGAGAAATGGCATACGTCTTAAGTTTTATAAAGCTATGGAGTTTTAATGGTGTTTTGGTGTTTGAGGAAGAAGGGGAAGTTGCTGAAAAATGAAGAGGGAGAAGGAGGTTTAATTGGTTTGTTTAGAGAAAATGAATAATAGAAGATCCAAATTTGATATCAAGTCAACTCACTTAGAATTTCGCATAGAATCCGATTATGAACTGATAACGGACTGAAATGCGAAGGTTGCTATCCAACTAAACTAAATTCTATTTAACATTAATTTAAAGTCACGAAATCATAAGTTATCGACTTCAAAATATTTTAACTAATAAAAGTAAAAGACGAATTTATATAATTTACGACTTTAGTAAATTATTCATTATTATAAAATCTGGGGTGTTACAAAATATGCATGTTTAGACTATACAATATCTCACACGATCTTGTCTAGAGACGGTTTTAGCGTGTTCCCCCCTTTTGTCACTTATGCTTTGGGTAATGGATCGAGGCTTGTATATTGGATGGTTTAAACTCTCATTTTTCTGGCTACACCTCTATACTCGTTAGACTTGAATGTCAGAGCGATAAAGGTGTAACAAATTATGCTCGTATGCATTTGTTAGTAGGGATATAACTACGTTTTAAGGAGGTGAACGCATAGCGTTGATCGTCCCGGCTGTCAAATGTTGTATTCTTGCAAGGAGAAGCCATTGCATGTAGCGTACTTGCTTGTTTATTCTTGACCTCATCTCCATGCGGGTTTAGACGGAGGATTATGCTTGTACTCTTTCCGCCTCTTTCGAGCGGGTTTAGTCAAATATGGGGTACTCGCTTACGTGTGGGTTTAGCCGGAGGATCGAGTTTTGGATGCTAGGGTTTATCGCATGTCGAATCGGGAGGGTGTATCCCGAGAGTCTGGCCAGGTTTAGACAAGGACTTCCGTATTCTTGTCGTCTTACCGGGAGGATTAGAGTCTTGAGTATACAACACGTTTATCGTATACGATTCACGGAAATGATTGATCCCGTGAACTAGTTCGTCTTGTCTTGCAAAGTACAGATGCTAGTGCGTGACATTTACCGTGAGAGTGTGTTTGCTTATGTTTGGTAATATGTTGGCCTGTATACTTGGATATTGGATGCCTATGATTGATTTGCTTGTTGAGTCTTGAAACTTCTCAAGCACATGTCGCTAATGGTGAGATGTAAGAGCTTAGTGCGTATGTGATTGCCAAGAGGAGTCTTCCCCGAGTAAATATTGTATGACGATGTTATAATGAATGATCCATATGCTTTGATAACGTTATTATGAGGTATTCTACTTATGCTTATCATGATATGTACGTATGTATGTTTTTATTTGTTTCTATACTTGTCTATATGCGTTTTGTTGAGATATGGCTGGGAGAACCCGGAGTTACTCCCCATTGACTGTGGCATTCATGTTTTATATGAATGAACAGGTTGATTGATGATGATGCTATTTTTTTGGGGTTCATGAGTGAGGTAGCGGGCGTTGGCCTTAGACGATTTACCTTGATGTTCGATGCTAGTTTACTAGACATTTATTTTAAACTTGATTACGTTTTAAGAGACTATGTCTCTGTTATTGTATTTGTACCTTGATATCGTTTCATTTGACTTTCCTCGTATTGTTGGCATGTAAAAAGGTTTTTAAAATCCCGTACTTTCCGCAATTTATGCATTCTTATTTGTTTTAAATTTCCGTGTTTTTCGAGGATTGTCACGGAAGGTGAGTTTTGTAGAAGAGTCGTATTAAGGATCTCGAGATGATTGTTTCTTCTATAAACTCTTAGAGAGTTTTATGAAAATCTTGTATCTTTCCTTCTCTCTCCCTCTCGAGTATTTGTATATACTATCGCTGCCTCGACCTTTGCTTAAGTTTGAAAACTTTCGTCGTAATCTTTTACCCCGAATGTTTACCCTATTTATACAAAAGGTTTTCATAACCGTTTTCCCAGAATGTTTATTGTTTTTATACAAAAGGTTTTGATTTCTATAAAAAAAAATGTTATCCTGGAAATGTTGAATATTTTTTAGATGTAATTTTTGAACTTTTAACTTCGCCTTTGGTTTTACTCTTATTTAGTGTTTCAGCTTGGTTTTGTTTCGAAATATCTTAAAACACGTTCGAAAATAATTCAGAATTTGTTTCAAATAATGTTTTTCGATATCTCGAAAAACATTCAACGTGATATTGCACTTACAAATTTAAATTATTACAAATTTTCTCACTGTTTTTCGAATTTCGACGTTGGTTGGATGCCACCAAGATAAATCTCATTGAACACGTCTAATGATTGGTTCTATACTTGCTAACGTTTGGTTTATAGGTTTAATTTTTCTAATGTTGACTTGCCTTTGTATTAAACAACAGAGTTTTCCTTCACAACAGATTTTCTCTCGTTTCATGAGATAAGACAAATAATTTCTAATAGTATAATTTTGGAAAACTTCTTTAGCGATTGTTTTAATCTCAACAACGATTTATTTTCGGATCCCTTTGTCAGCTGATTGTTTTGAAAAGTCTTTGCACTTTGGGTCCTATTGTTTTTTCCCTTCACATTTCGAGGATGAAACTTTTTTTTAGTGGGGGAGGTTGTAACATCCGCGATATTTCTGATTTAAAATCCGTATAATTATTCTTTATGCGATTTAAGTTGAAAGGTTTCGGAAAATACTCCAAAACAAATCCTTTTGCATTCATATTGATATCTCATTTATTTAATTTTATTTATGAGATTTTAATTTTTATTATTTGATTTACGATTCTGATTTAATTAATTAATTATTTTTGTTCTAAGTCGATTTTTAGTCCAATTTCATTTACGGGGCGACTTTTATATAAACGACCATTTTTATTCCATTCAAAAAATCCCTTTGGGTCGTTGGTTCGTATGATATAGCTTTGGTCACACCTTTTCTTTTTTATTAATTTATTGATCATTGATAAAATTCTTACACTTATATAAATTTAGAAATATTTCAAAAAAAATATATAGACTTGGTTATGGTGGTTGTTGTTTGGCCGTCTATTGTGAGCTTATAAAGGGATTATTATTGCTCTTTTTAATAATTCCGTGACACTCCGCGATTTGGAAATAAAGTATGTAACAACCCGAAAAGTACCCTATTTTTCTAGTAAAAATATTTTACGGATACTTTTCAGCAAAGTTAAGTTTTAAAATAGAATTTATTGTTTCGAGTCGTATTTGGAAATTCCGAGTTCGTATTTGGAATTTCTGCGAGACTTCATGAGAATCCCGTTTTAAAGTCATCTTTGACTTTTCTTGACTTTTAAGTCGTCTTTGACTTTTCTTGACTTTTTAAGTCGTCATTGACTTTTCTTGACTTTTAAGTCGTCATTAACTTTTCTTGACTTTTAAGTCATCATTGACTTTTCTTGACTTTTAAGTCGACTTTGACTTTCGTTGACTTTTCCCGACTCACCTCGTAATTTTAAAGACCGAAATTATATTTGAAAAATAATAAATTTAATTTATTTTTATTAAGATTTATTTGAATTTATGATAATTTAATATAATTATTTTGAATTTATTCGGGATTAAAGAATAACTTTTACGGTTTAATCCCGAACGTCATTTAACTATTCCCGAGTCAACTTAAATCCCGAAACAAACCCGAAACTCGACTTTGGCATGAGTCACACGCCCCATGTCATCTTTTTCCACTCACTTTAGATATTTTCATTCTTTCGATTAAACTAATACAAATATCTAAGATATTTGTTACTTTATCGATCCGTCAACGTAAATTACGCAAATCGCTTGAAAAACAGACCCGATTCTTCATGAACCACACGGCTCTCCTTCCTCTCTTAAGACTTGATATTTTCTTTCTTTTCATTACAATAACATAATATCTAGATATTTGGTTTAATTAACTTAATATCTAATTATATTTAATCAATTACCGTAATATATTTATTAAACCGAGTCAATTCCGTAACAACAATTTCAAAACCCGACTCCATATTTCCTCTATATTACACGGCACCCACACTCCACCATTACTCACTAACTACCTTTCCATTTTACAATAAATCAACTTAAGATCTAATTAATACTTTCTTTAATCGTTCTTCATCGTTCTTCATCGTTCTTCATCGTTCTTCATCGTTCTTGAGCAAAATCGTCATAAAACCTTCATTTCTTATTCAAATCCGTCCTAACTTATATTTCTAGAATCTCCTCTTCGCTCTCCATCTTCAAGTACGGTTTATTTTCAATTCCGACAAAATCGTTTTCAACACTTTAATTATGGAAAATCAAGTTTTAATTCTAATAATATTATTCTTGTCATTTCTTATAGGGGAAGATTTTGAAGACGAGTTTGGTGACTCGTATATTTTAGGAGAAGACTAGAAGACGGGTTTCTTGTTTCTTTAGTTCTTATTTTGGTGCTAATTGATTTTTGTGCTAGCTAAGGTAACGATTCCGAGTTACTCGACGAATAAATGTTACATATCTTTTGTTTTTGTTCATATTATTGTTATTTATGATTGTTGGTAATAACATGATAAGTAGTAATGATTTGTATGTTGTATGGAATTTTTATGACATGTTTTGGTTCTTGACATATTTGAATGATTTGTTTATAATCATGATTTTTGTATGGATGATTGTTAAAATGGTTGTTTGTTAATTAAAACATGTTAGAAATAATTTAGAGTTGTTGTTGGGGTTGGCCGGTTATGGGGGCTGTTTTGGTGGCTGGAAAACCGGGCCAAACCAGGCCGGTTCAGGCCGGTTCAGACCCGGTCCAGCCCGGTCTGGTTGGTCCGTGTTTTGGTTCTTTGGGTTTTGTCGATACTTGATTGTTTTGTGGTTGTTTTGACGGGTTTTAAATATGTTAAGCATGCGGGAAATATTAAGAAACGGTTTTTAGAAAAGATGACCAAAATCGGTCCAAAATGAACCGTGGGTCCCTTGGACTTGTGACGGTTTTTAAGTATTGTTATTTTATCGTGTTTTGTAATATTTAGCAAGTGGGAAATTTTAATAAGTAAATTATTTAATTAAAAGGTTTTCAATATATTATTATTTCTCACATGTTAGAAATTATAATACGAGATTGTAGTTTAATTTGATGTCCTTTAAGTCAAGCGGGTTTTTGGTAAGAATTAATAATTCACATGTTAGAAATAGAATGAAATAACATGAAATGAATGTGATATTCTTATGTTCAAGCCTCGATGGCTAAGACTCTGTTTCTAGCCGGTTTGACCAAACGGGTTTGGTCAAACTAAGATCTAGTCAGCCCCGTTTTGACTGATGACACGTCGCGGGACTCGGGTCGGGGATTTGTCTTCAAGTATGGTTCTATTTAATTATAGAATTAGCCTTAGTAGATATGAGGCGATATGATATTTGAATATGATTTATATGAAATTAGTCACATGATAGGAAGTTTTCCGTGACTGTTTGGTTGTATGATATGTGTCGTGTTGACTAAGTACCCATAGAGAATTATGAGTATATGGCGTCTTGACCATTCTAATTCTAAATGAGTATCTTGGACCATGACATTGATAGGCCTTACTATCTTTAACGAGTATATGTTCACTGCTTGATAGCTTTTTTGTCCCGGCTTGGTGGGTTTATATCCAAGTCGGGGTATGGCTGCCATTGCTCCCTTTGGGGAAGGGGAGCCCAGCTTAGTACTACCAACCC